>JAUMHL010000011.1:15212173-15244865 GCA_032362345.1 Sandelia bainsii
CTTTAAAAAACATTTGAAAACTCACTTGTTTAAAAAGTATTTCAAATGAGTCTTACACACACACACACACACACAAATAAAAAAATTTGTCTAGCACTTAACAATTCCTAACATGTTTTATTCTTGTCTCAAGTTTGGGTCTTATCAGGGCTCTTAGTTTGTAGTAGTGCTTGTGTCTTCTTGTAAGTCGCTTTGGATAAAAGCGTCTGCCAAGTAAAGTAAAGTAAAGTAAAGTAAACAGTTATTAAAGGTGGAAGCTAAAATTATACTCTTATTTCTTCAAAGCAACTATAATCAACAATTTTATATCAACAGTGGACCTGCATGTATGTGAGAGGTGCCGCTCATAGTGATGAACTCCACAGAGAATTATCAATCAACTCTTTCCATCAGCTTTACAGGATTTCATAGTGACTTTCAGTGCATTGTTTTGGTTTTCTGGGCCACAATTTTACTGCTTTGGTTTGTTGGACAAACATGCCTTTCAAGCCAGATACATGACCCCAAATAATAATATTTTTTCAGGTGATTCCAGGTTCGTATGAATAGAATTTCCAAAGGCAGAAATGACTGATGCTGATGTTCTTCTTGGGAGGACAGTCTTGGATAAGGTGAAGATGCTAATCTTCAAAACATACCTGGGCAAACATTTGGAAGACTTTCCCAATGATATAAGTATAAATTTAACAAGCAAAAATGCCTCAAGGGTGAACAATATGATGGCAAATACAGCATATGTCAGCTTTCCCACTTCCAATCTCTAAACACACTTGGTTTCAGTGTCTAGTAACATTTCAAGAGTGTAGATATACAATTCAAATCTATGGAAAGAATTCTTAGAATGGCTTTTCATCACAGGAAGGAAAATGTTTTATATACCCACAATGACATAAATAAACTGAACAGATGGACTGATGGTCTGGATGTGAAAGAAGTCATGATATGCTGTAGTGGCAGGAAGAGCCTTCTGTTTCTGTGTATTTGTGTACTTACAAAGGTGTTTGTGCAGGCTTGTGTATGCATTTGTGTTTGAACCTGAGAGTTGGTTTGGGGGGCGGGGAGGGAGGGGGGGCAGAGTTAGCTGGGTAATTGAGTGCTTAATCCCATCAAAGACTGCTTCATGCCGTCCGCTTCTCCGATAATCTGCCCATAATTACACACACCCAGACACACACACAAAGTTGAGCTTGTACACATGTACAGAAACACAAACGCACATAGAGCATTGTTCATGCCTTAAAAACAGTTCATCTTCAGGTTATTGATGATGTTGTGTCCTATAGTAACTGAAGTCATATCAGTTTTTATAGACAGTTTCATAACACGGGTAGAGTCTTATGATAACCACATTAATATGTTGTATTTAATGTAGCATGTTATACACACACACTTACACATGCCTGAAGTTAATAAATACACAAATTGTGTCTGATGTGTAGATGGACCTGTGTCTACTGTCCTGTCAGTGGCACAGTTTCTGCAGTCTCTCTACCAGCGTTGGCAGCATATGCAAAAACATACAGATTAACAAATCTATCTATTCTTTGTATCACTCCAGTCACTCGCTTGTTATGACCTTGTCACACTCATACTGCAGAGAGAAATCCATTAGTGTCCGTATTTGGTTTCGGGTTGTCTGAGGGGATACAGAACCATTTGTCTGTCACTGTATGATACGTATGCTACACGTTGTGCGAAACACACTCCTAACCTGTGGGTCAGTGCGGCGAATCCCGGCACTGACACATCTTTGATCAAGCTACTAAATGGCTCTAACAGGATAGTTGTCTCACATAAATTCTAAATGATCCACGTAAGCCAAAGAAGAGGAGGAGGAGGTGCTGGAAAAGGAGATGTTTTTCTTAGGTTGGCATGGCCGACGGGGCTTGTGCTGGTGCTAGTAAATAATATGGTAAATACTGACGCTTTTATTCCTGAACACTCCCATCTGTCTGGCCCAGAGAGGGAAAATAAATACTGGTGATGTGAAAGAGGGAGAGGGAGGGTGATAAAGCAGAAGGGCCTGCAGCAGATTAGAAATGCAGACTTGTGACTAAAGGCAACCATGGTTTGAATCCCAGACCAGCTTGGGAAATTTAATAGCAAGTACTTACAACCCGCTCCGCGCCATCAACTTTAATCAGTGTGCCCATGAGCAAAGCACTTCATCTCCCAAACTGCTTCAGTAAAGCTGCCGGTGGCTAATAGATGACTCTAGTTGTTCACTGCAGATCCCACGTTAATGCGTCCTATTGTGCGCGGTATGACAGGGCTGTACTGAAAGATCTCAACAGGTGCTGGATAGTAGGGTATAGTATTAGGTGAAGACCTTCTTCACAATAACATTTATGCGTTTACATGTTTCAATTTCATCAGATGTAAGTGTCAGATAAGGAAGAAAAGTAGAGTAGAGGACACACTGTAGAGACATCCTAATGAATTTGGAGATCCACTGGTTTTTCCTATAGTGAAATGTGGTTATATAAAATCTCAGCCATGTGTACAACAGCAACTTTATCTGTGTATGTCACATAATTGTCATCAAAACCTGCCTAGTTACATATCTTCCTTCACACTGACAGTTTTTCCATTTTCCACTCAACTGTGCTATACGCCATACGTTCATTTTTACTGGACTGTGAGGATCCAACCCTGAATGATGACGGCAAGAATATACACATAGGGGTGAGACGCTAAAAAAAAAAACACATGAATTTCGATTCAGCTGTACTAACAGTGGCCACATTGTCAGAGGTGGGATATGAATCAGATTCAGGACCACATAGGATAGAGGCCCAGATCTGATTTGAACAAATATGATTTGGTTTATGGAAAAGTCTCATCTGAGTCACTTGGGACAAAAAGATCAGATTTGGGCCACTTCATTGTGTTATGTGAACACAGCCTTAGTTTTCTTTTGTCCCATATTGGCAAATTTGAGCATGCAAACATGATCAAATGATGATGATAATTTTAGCTTAAACCTCAGCCTATTAGCGTCATGACTGTCATTGTTTTAGCATGCTGATGCTAGCCTTTAGCTCAAAGCATATGTAAAATGAATACATTTGTAGTGATGCTTTTCCAACTGCTATGTTGATTGAGAGAGGGATGTCGTACATCAAGGGTGCAGAACATGTCAGCGGAGTGCAGTGGTGAAAATTTACGCTCCTCGTTTACGGACCTGTTTGTCCCCCCTTCTCCCCCCACTCATATCGACCACATGCAAAAAGCCTGCATGTATTATTTATAACTTAAACCATAGCCTTACATCCCAAAGAACTGCATTCCGGGTCTGGCTTGGGGATGCTTCAGGCTTGTAGTATATGACGTACCTCCTTTTTTTTGAAAAGTTGCTCTGTGCTCTGTCCAAAATGTGCCCGCTTCTGCTCCGCTAAGCTCATGTGCTCAGCAAGCGTGCTTGTCTGGACTTGAAGTGGGGAACCAACAGTTGCAGCATTAGTTAACAGAAGAAATAGAGGCAGGTACGACAACGTGAAAACATATTCTAAAAATGGGTTTCCATCACCTTTTACTTCATTTTGTTTCATCAATATGCTAAATTTTCACCACTTTAGCACATACAACATACAAAGTTGTTTTGAGTTTTGAGCATTTATAAGAGGTGGAACAAAACTGACAGAATGCAGATGAATAGGACAGGACCTAGAACAGGGGCCGAAACTATAAGATTAAAAGAGCAGAGAAAAGCAAAAGGATTGTCAACTATAAACACCCACACAGTTACACAGCCTCCATCAAATGGTGAAGGTGAGTCAATGTGCGCAGTGGCCAGCGTGACCCCGTGTTTAGCTCAGCTGAGGCAGAGCGGGAGCCCGGTGGAGAAAGCGATGGGGGAAGAAAGAGGGTGGGAGGAGGCAACAGACTGCCAGATCGCTGCGTGGCAGAGCAGTGTGCCCTCTGGCACTGTCACCACATCCGCCACCGCTGCATCAGTTGTTGTTGCTGTCAGATGACGACAGGATGGAGAAAAACAGAGGAAAACAAGAGAGGGTGGGGTTAAGGGGGACAATGCTACTTCTTATTGTAACAAAAGTGATCTTATTCAAGTAGAAATACTGTCACTTTACAAACATTTTTCTTAATTAAATGTTAAAATTACTAAGAGAAATGGCTTAAGGATCTGCTTATTGTAGCAATAATACCTCTAAATCACAGAATATCCTCTTAGTTGCTGATGCAAATGTTAACATACAGTAAATCGACGTCTGATGAAAGTTGTGCTGAAACATGCTTTTTATGTTGACAATAAGGTGCCACAGAGGTGTAGTGGTTCGCAATGTTGCCTCCCATTTTTAATATTAACTATTTTGGCAAGTTACTAATGTGACTAAGGTATTTAATGGAGGACATGTGTTTACAAATGACTGCCTTACAAACCTTAAAGATTTTGCTAATTTTGCTGATGAAGCTTTATAAGTGGACTGAGGAGTATTTGTAATCTTCTCTAAAAGCAGGCCTTGAATTTCTGGGTGTTAAACAACTAGATCTCATGTCACTGTGAGTATGCTGGCATCTGCTCAGAGTCCCATACTCAACAGCTTCTGCTAATATGCTAAATTAGATTTCGTTTGGAGCACTTCTGCCGCTCTGTAGTGTTGAGCTAACTGCTGAGTGATGTGAACTGGGTGTCCTCCCTCAAGCCTCACTTCTCTACTCTCTAATTCTCAGGTTGGACTCTCTCTGTCTCTCGCCCCTAGCCAAAGAAGCCAAATGTCACTTTCAGTTTTCTTCTTCTGCCGCTGGTTTATTTTAGATGTTTCTTATTCATTTGGAGTGTGCTGACAAAATAAAGGCGTTACACACTCTCAAAGGCTTTTGGGACACATAAAAACATACAGGAAAACTGTAAGACACATATGAAACACACTCTAGGGTACTCTAGGAGTAACACCTAAAAATAAATATCAACCAGCTTCAGGAGACAGTTCGATGAACAGGTCTGTGGGAAGCCCTAAGGAGAGAGTGTACAGTGCAGGAATGGTGCCCTTGAAGAGGAAAAATATGCAGCTGACGTGAGCACAGACAAGAGCATGTATGATTCCGACAGCTCAGTCGTCTTTTGCCTCTCTAATATTAATTCATTAACTTTACTGCCACCAAACTGCATGGTTGTTTCTGATGTAAACACAATGAATAAATCTGTCTTCTCGTTAAAAGAATCCGTTATAGACATCAAATTATCCTGATCTAAAGTTGTCAAAAGGATAGAATCGATTAGGTACATCAGTATTCGGATATGGAAAGATGCCACATATTGAAAATATGAATGTCATTGCCACATTTATGCCCACATTATTTATATGTGTGCATGGAGCCAGTGCTGGAGAAAGGTCTGGTGGATTTAAAGTGTTACCTTAGTCAGTTTAGTAACTGATTCGTTATAATCACACAGGCTTTGAGCAGTGTTTTTTATCTGTTCACAGCACTTTTTTTGGCTTTTGGTCGAAAGCGCATGATCCGCCCCCTCCGCAAGCTAGCCAATCAGTCCAGAGAATCTGTTGCATAAAGACACATTATAACATTGATTTGCATTTTTTTAACATGAAAATTATATAACGTTGTATTAGTGAAGCCGCAGAATAAAATATAAACCCTAAATTAAGCATAATATGGTCACTTTAAGTAAGTAAATATACTGTAGTAAATGAAGGAAAATATGAATGATACCGTGCACATTTAAAACTGTGGTATTGAGTCACTACTTGAGGTTGGGTTTTAAGAAATGTCTCTCATATATTTATACGATTTATACACAGTGTTGTTTGTGAACCCTTTAGAATTTATGCTATTTCTGCAATAATATGACCTAAAACGTGATCTGGTGATCTAAGACTAAATAAAGGGATCCCAATTAATCTAATGAGACAAATGATCACAATAATTCAGTTATTCATTGTGGAATATGATCCAAACATAAATATTTGTGCGATTTGTATGTGGACCCCTGCCTTCAGTAACTGGTGTGACCCCCTTTTGCAGCAACAACTTCAACTAAACATTTTTGATAACTGTTTATCAGCACTGCACATCAGCTTGAAGGGATTTTAGCCCAGTCCTTCTTACAGAACAGCTTCATCTCAGGGATGTTGGCTGACTTTCTTTCCTGCCTGTTTCAGGTCCTCCCACAGCATTTCTATTAGATTAAGGTCAGGACCTTGACTCAGCTATTGCAAAGCATTACACTTCTTCTATTCTTTGGTACTATTATACTATATTTAGAATTATTCTCTTAATGTATAATTCACTTTCCCCTTGGGTTGCAGTTCACGGGTTTGATACCTTGAAAGTTTCCTGTTGAATTTGGTGGTATAACTCTGAATTCACTGCTTCATCAATGATGGCAAGTCATCCTAGTCCAGAGGCAACAAATCAAGCTGTCCTCCTTGAAACTGTGCCATCACACTATTGTACAATGGTGTGCACCACTGAACAATGTATAGTCTGAGGTCACCATTAAAGTTGTTGTTTTGGCAGTGCTATCATGGCCAGCATCTTTATTAGGATAAAACTAGAAAATATAGGAATTATGTACACAGTATGATAAACCCTAAAATGTTAGAAATAAAACAACTTCTGCAGGTGAAGTGACAAATTTTGAGTGGGACATTTGCAGAAGAATCTGGAGAGGTCAATGGCAAAAATGGGAGTAGAAGACCCATCAAAATATGATGAGAAGTTTCGCAGAGTTTTCTCTTTGAGAGACTGGAAGAAGTCCATGAATGACCTGAGTCAGCATCTGGCAGCTTCATCTGAATGCTTAGTTGATCCTTCCATAGTCTGAAGAAGCTTGATCAGGAATGGTCTTAGTGAAAGAGAGCAGCCAAGAAACAACATTTTGTGATTTGAGGTGTTCTAATGTGAAAACCGAAATATAAATATATATGGCCATCATAGCATTGCTGAAAAACAATTGTAATTTAAGACTTTTTCACAGTACTGTATATACAATCTTTGACTTACTTTTCAGTTTGACATTACTTATTTGGCACATCAACAGAATCAAATGCATAAACTGTAAACAGCAAATGTAAAATTGAGATGGCTAAACAGTTTATAATCACTGGAAACATGTTTGTTTTTTTGGATCAGTTTGCTGAAATACTTTTATTAACTTGAGCCCATTTGTGGTATCTTTTATGTGGTAGCCATTTAAACATAAAATTTTAGAAAGCTGTTAATTGCATGTTGCATACTCTTGTGGCTTGATTTACAGGCATGATGCTGTATTTAAATGAAAAAATAAACCTTTTGAACTCTTTAAGCTTATGCATGTCACACTGTCTGGGCAAAATCAAAGCCGACAAAGTGAGAGAATTATCACTCTGCAGATTTGACATTGACAAGAAATGCTATTTGAGGGACACTTCAGGGTCTGCCTAAACCGCCCTTTCACAGCTTGCCGACAAACAAAACGAGAAATCTCCCATTACATTTTCCACTCATGCATATCAAACCTACAACTGCACAAATCCACCCACACATATGTGGTGGGGACGTTTACATCACTGTTATTCCAATTAGCTGTATTCACACTTGGCTAGTTAGCAGTGTATGCCTGTAAAAAGATCTGTTTATGTATCACACCTTCGTGTTTCTCATACCAGCTTTCACAGGTCATTTAGTTTGCCAGAAGAGACTCGGGCTTTCACAAATCCCACAAACAACTCTTTTGTTGTAGCTTTATATTTTAAACTCTTCCGACTGAGCTTTTGTGGTTATGAAGGTGGGTGATGTAGCCGTTCTGAGTGATGACAATGAGCTGCTATATATGATGTGGATGTTTTCATGGCTTGACATGAGCCTACTATTTTTAGCAGAAGGACATTTGATGATTCGATGAGGATTTCAGTGCCAACAGAGTTTTTCTTTTCCAGGAAACATGACATGGAGTTAATCCTGCAGTGAGACAGTCAGACGCTGAGAGAGTTTCACTCTCGGTCTTAAAGGAATAGCACAGTCCAAACTTCTAACTCATGTACACAGACACACACATACACACACCTAGCTAATGATTACCACAGAAGAGGAAATCATCTGGCTTAATTAGATGCCATAATCACAATTAGATTGACAGATACAGACATTTCCACACACTCCTTTGCACAGATGTGCACAGGCACACTACATAAATACACACAGTACATAAGCACACTGTGTCACCCCATCCATCTGCATGCAACAGATTGACAATTTATTCAGTAGTATAGGCATTAAAATATTTGTGCAAGTTGATTGGCCTGTCAGATTTTTAGAAGTTACTGTTGGCAATTTAGAGTGATAATCCTCATTTTGTGTTTTATAGTAAGTTTGAATGTGAGATAAATTATTTCTGGGATGTTATCATTTTGTAAATTCAAATATTTGGTGACATGATTTTTTTCCTTTGCAGTTAGTTGATGAAGGCAGATGTTTTGTAGATATTCACCTGTAGTTTTTATAAATAAATGTTACATTTTGGCGTAGGGGGTTAGTGTAGGCCTATACAGGCGTAGGGAGATTTTATGCAAATGTATGGTGATATGCAATGTTTTTATAAAAATGTATAGTCATAGACCACAATAGACCAGATAAGACTAAACATCTGGCATCCCCCTGAATTCCTAGTTAGTAAAAGGTCTTAGCATCATTCAGATTTCATTAGCTTAGTGTGCTGCTATTCTGAGTTGTACGGAGAGATTGTTTAAACTTTGAGTGGCGCACATGAACTCTCTGAACATGCAGATTTACTTCAAGACATACCTTTGTTATTCTGCCAAGTTATGTTTGTGTTTAGCAAGCACATTACTTTAGGCAAGATTGACACTTTCTTTACAGCATCAGCTTATAAACAAATACCCTTGCACCACTTTCCACCGAGGAGGAATCGGAGTGTGACAAGTATTTATGAAAATGGTATAAAAGTGAATTACGCTCAGCAACTGTATGGGGAGCCAAATAGCAAAAGCCAAATCTTGTATATTGGAGCTTTAAAAGGGTTAAAGAGGCAGATTTTCTTCCGAGTTGGTTCAAAAGCAAAGAGCTAAAAGAGAGTGAATCTTTTGTGGTGGGCCAAAAAACACAACTCCAAATGAATAATAATGCCACTATATATGCTGGAAGAATGTATAAATGTATAAATGTATGCATATTATAACATGTCAACGAGTTTTTTACAACTTGGTGGTTCCAAGTTGCCAAAAATCATTTATTGAATTTTATTCAACTTTCTTTGACTGTAAAACTTTTACATTTAAGTGTTAGTGTTACAGTAATAGTCCATGGTGTCACTAATACTTTTACTTGTCAGGTTTTCTACTTTTTCACCAACCAGCTGCGTGTTTCCAGGCAGTGCCCTTATCAAAGCCCCAAACATAACAGTCAGTAGTGTGTGCATCTGTGTATGCAACCGTCCGGAAAGGCTGAGAGAGCTGCAGCTGTACGCGAGCCTAGAGCTATAATTGAAATTCTGTTGGAGCCATTGGAAATGTAAAACACATCTCTTATGTGTGCCAAAGGAACTTTTCCTAGAGTGACTGTAAAAGCTTTTATGAACCAGAGTCAGAGTTTGAATTACTTTCATGTTCAACACAGATAGGGTGAGAGTAAGAAAATACCCAATTATTCAAAAAAAAAAAAAAAAAAGCAGATAAGGTTATTGCTTTAAGAACGCAACGAGATATGAAAACGGCATGTTAGCAGCTGAGCTTCAGGCAGTGGAGTGTTTGGGTTAGACATTTCATTACTAGGATTGATCAGATTTCTCTTTAATTACCACATCCGCAGCTACAACGGGGCCCTTCAGCCAGCTATTCTTTACAGCTGATTGTGATGCTGAGCTTGGATGGTGTTGACCACTGTGCTGTTAATCTCCATCCATCTTACTGTCTGATTATGTGCAGATATCTTGTATCTGTGAATTTTACATCACATTTAGTTCATCAGGGCACATTCTGTGGGTGTTAAGGGACACTGCAAGTGTACTCCTTTTTTTTTTCTTCACCTAAAGCCTGTGGCAGACAAGTTGCAAAACGTAATGTTAAAATTCAGACTTCACATTTAAAATGATGGATTACGTTTGCCAAGGCAGCAGAATGTTGCTGCGAAATGTTTTAATAGATTTTTGAAAACACAGGGAGCAGATGACTTTAGGAGGTCATGGAAAACTGCAGTGAAAATCAACAGCAGGGCTATACTGTAGCTTCTGACTGTGATAAATGAACAAGTGTCTGTTCAGCACGGTCATTAATTGAGGGTACTGTGAAATAAAGCAATTCTTAAGATTTCCTGAGAACAAATTAGTTGTAATTATACTGTAAATGTCTATGTGAGCTTGAGCCAACGCTGCAGCTAATAAAGAATCCCCGACATGGCTCGGTCGGGTGCTTTTGTGTCCTGTCTGCTCCGGCTGCCCAGAATGCCACACGCTGGCATGTGTTTGCACACATGCATGTGTGCAAACACATGCATGTGTTTGTCCACCTGTCTGTCCCTGTGTTCGGTGTGTTGGCAGGGCTACCTCCATTACTCCGTGACTGTTCATCAAAGCCCTGCTCCCAGGCAACCTTGTCGCCTGGCAACACGAGTGAGGTTCACCAAGGGTAGACTTCACCCAGGCGCAAAGGGAGAGAATGAAGAAGGAAAAAGAAAGGGCACGCGCTAACCCCACCTCTAGCTTTCCATCTTTTTGGTTTTCTTCTGCGTGGCTCTGCAGTGTTACACAATGTCTGCCTCCACTTTAATAAACTGCATTCTAAACCTTTGGCTGTGCATTCATTCCAAACACATTTGGACACCGGGTGAGGTGTCAGCATCATTTTGTCTGCGACCTGCTGTACAATATCACTCTGCCAAGTGGTAACTCTGGCACCATAGGCCTGACGTAAGGCTACCGCAGGCACGTGCATCCATTCTGAGGGCTCGGTGATCGAATGTGAAATACGTCTTCATTTTAGAGCTGTTACACCGTAGAGCTGCAATTACCCACTGATGCCTGCTTACCACCAGGTAATCAACACTCCATTAGTCCCTCCACACTCAGCCACAGACACACATATGCGCTGACACTCGCAGACACACACATGGGCAGGCAGGCACAAATGCACACTCTCCTCTCTCCCCTCCTAACAACGGCTATTCTGGAGGGGACGCAAATCACTACTGACTGCTGCGGCTGTTTTTTTATTTTTATTTTTTTGTCTTCTTGTTTCTCTGTCTCTTCTAGCATTTTATTTTTTTCTCAATTTTTTTTCTTAAAATCATCCTGCTTCTACTTCCAGAAGCAACACTGAATTTTTCCATTTTTAACATATTCTAGCACAGAAAACCGATCGTGTAATACTTCGCCTGAGGTACAGTAGAGAGTAAATGTGGTATTCATGGCCAAAGGCGTTTCTATCATGTTAAGTGGAAAATCTGCCACAGAGAGGTGACTGGGATGCAGGTGGTGCTGAAATGAACACAAACAGACACACATGCTCTGTCTTGCACACAAACACACACGCAAACATGGTTGCAAATCAGTGCACAGCAGCACCGACATATGCAGCACAAACAGATACAGTTAAAAATGAGTGAGATAAATGTGTAAGTCTGCTTTCCTGTTTAAAATAGAAAATCTCTGCAGGGAGCAGCGTTGTGCATTCCACTTCACAGCTTTAGACTGATATATATTCCTGTTTGCTTGTGTTTTCTTTCTCTTAACTTTCTAATCCAGATGAGCACACAGGCACCTACCAACTATATTTTTCACTCTCAGTGCATATTACCTTCCTGATCAGTCCTCTGCTCTCAGTGTGTGTGTGTGTGTGTGTGTGTGTATTGCCACCGCCTGCCACCCTTCAAACAGTGGAGACGAGAAACCGGGCCGTCCTTCACTTTGCCTTCTTTAAATTGGCGTTCTTTTGGGGAACTGTGAACAAACATTCAGCCCAAGGTGTCATTATTCATACTGATGACTCACAGACAAGGAGATGTTTTCCCGTCTGAACACTGACTGAGGGGAAAGCAATTGATGGCAGTACATCCGTGTGGTAAATCATATGTAGCATAACACATACAGACCAGTACATACACCAACCATGAAGCACACCATGAAATTGTCATCACTGCTTGAATGTAGTTTTTTCAAATTTATGTAGGTGATAACTGCAAGGACATTCAGACGCCTCATATAAAGTGCTGCACAGACTGTGGAAATAACCCTGAATCACTGTGTCATCATCCTTGCCTGTCAGAAATGATGGTGCTTGAGAAGTTCTTTGTTGGTTTTTTCTGTAGTTCCATTAGCCATGACTTTCTGTCAAAGAATTAAACGCCTCTTGTTTTAATTTGAACTTAAATAACATTTGTAGCTTAGGTGAAGAGGTCCATGTACTGGATCTGCTTTTGAAACCTGCCTGCTGCAGCTGAACTATGGCACCCAGCTTGAACTCTCTTTCCAACAACACAAAAAGAAGCAGGCGAAGCAGAAAAATAACACTGCTTTTAAACAGTTCATAAGTCTCTTCAAAGATTGCTCATAACCACCACACACAATCTTAAAGTATGAGATTGTTTGCAAATACTGAAAATGAAGTCCATATACAGTTGTGACAGAAGCGTGATGCTCACATCACTGTAAACCACACAGATGCAAATATCTGAAATATGACCATAAGCATGCAGCATGTTAAGTCAGACATGATAGACTGTAGTTGTGTGAGCCTAGTAGTTAGTTCATGAGAAAAAGTACACAGGTTAATTTGGATTAATGGTGTATGTGCTGGAACTAAGCTCCATGTTAAATACAGGTCAAAGTGACTCAGCTAGAGAGCAAACAGATTAACTGTGGTGTTCAGCACTGCATGTGTTTAGTGTTATGCAATCTAGCACATTATAATGAGTCCCCAAAAAAGGCAATTCTGTGACACCCAGAGATGGAAAGTGAACTGAACACTACGTGTTAATTCTGGATATAAAATAACCAGGAGGTCAGGAAGTATATCAGATCATGCCATTACTTCAGGATACTTGTGAATGTTACAAGTTGCTTTGGGTGCTGCTTCATCTTTAGGGGTCAGAGAATGAATTTCTTTTGACTATGACATTCAGAACTATGGCCCAGAGCAACATGTGGGAGTCCAGAATTGTAAGAGTTATGAACTAAATACTAATGTTGTCTCATCATGTAATGTGGGCAGCACGCTGGAGTGGTTACCGCCGCTGTTGCCGGTTCGAATCCAGGCCGGCAGGTGACTCAAAATGTCCCATAGAGTGCAGGTCTGTCTCTGTATGTCAGTCCTAAGATATATGCTGGATTTTTGATGCTGAATTATCCATCTGACCCTACAGTGCTTTACCAACTAGTAACACGCTGTACAAGGTTCAAGCATTTTATATATACTTGTGTATGTCGTACATATGTAGAAGAATTTCTAATTGGCAGCTGAGGATCTTGATCTGAGGATCTGCTGTAGAACCTGGAAGAGGAGGATCTGATGCTTTTACCTAGATTTGATATTGAATGCAGAAACCGACTCATGGCTGTTTAAAGTGGCATTTCTGCAGTACTACAGCAAATTAGAAAGAAACAATAGCACAAGAGCAAAGTAGCCACTGAGTCTGAGCAATATTTGAATATAGGACACTGCAATTATGATAAGTGCCTTTGTCCACTGTGGCAGAAAGATGAGCTTTCCTAACAGTCCTACTTCTCCTTATAAGTATTAAATGCACTGCTCTGTTTCCCCAGTCATTCTGTTATACTATTACTGACTATTCAGCAGCTAGGGTGAAGGGCTTAATTTTAACTGCCTTATCTTTTCCTTACACTACTTTGTATATTCCTGTCCTTCTGATACGCAGTAACTTATTCCTTTTTTTCTCCGTGTATTGAGCTGATAGCTACAAGCTCATTCATTCAATTTTTGGTCGACCACAGTCGCTTTGTAATAAGTTTCTCTATTCATGCAGGCAAACACTCATCTTGATACCACTGAAACACCTTTCACCACTGTGAACCAGCACATTGATTTTTTGCCCCCTCTCCACTTTCATTTGTCTTGCACATTTTAGTCTGGTTAGTCTGTACATGCATTGCTTGCGCTCAGGAATAAAGAGAGGCTGAACAAACTTTCCACACTGTGAAAGTTTCTGATTAAAGCAGCTATACAAAGGTATTTCCCAGAAATATATTATAAAACCTTCTAAAACGGCGTTCCAATAGGTGTCTAAGAACCACAGCGTTTCTGATTTGCGTCCCGGTGTCTCCCTAGTGTCAGTCCCAAGCCCAGATAAATGGGGAAGGCTGTGTCAGGAACGGCATCTGGCGTGAAATCCTTGCCAAATGAAATATGTGGAGGCAGATGATCTGCTGTGGTGACCCCGAAAGGGAACAACCAAAAGAAACCTTTATTTGGTAAAACCTCTACAGCTGTTGATTTTAATATACCACCACTACAACTTTTCTATCGCCCACATATTTGGCAAAATGAAATGCTAGCACACCTGTGAACAAAGAACTATAGTTTAAAACGGTGATAAATAGTAGTAAGATGTAATCTGGCAAGAAAAATCCCTTTTTATAAATATGAAAATGTACCCCTACCACATTTCACATTAAAACCCTTACTGTAGCTTCACAAGGTATCAAATCCCATAAGAGATCCCAGAATAATATTCTTTACTATGATCTAAATACACATTTTATGCTAAAAAAAGCAAAACAGAAAACATAAATGTTTTTATGGTTAGGTTTAGGCACTCACAGCACTTGGTTAAGGTTAGAGAACAACTTACCTAAACCCAACCACACAAAGTCAGAATCAAACTCGGGTCTCTGGTATGACAGTTCTGCATATTACATGCCATCCATCTCAATTTCCAACTTCCATCCAAATTCCTTGCTACTGGGTTTCTGTTAATAAATGTAAAACCATACACTTGGTTCATTCAAATAATATGTTGCACTGGACCATGTATAGAAGTAATTCGCTTTGGAGAGATTGTTACAAACACAAATTCAAGTTGTTTGCAGTACAAGTGCTTAGAGTGACTCACTCAAAGTCAGAAAGAGAAAACCATGATATGTCATATTTCCTACAAATCTCACTTTTCTCTTCCTTCTCAGTTACTCTTGTTCCACTCCTCTCAATGACACCAGCAGTGTAAATAATTACTCATAGGACTGAGAATGAAAAACAAAAGCAGAAAAAAAAGAGAAAAAAAATGTCCTCCCACACAAACATCTCATAAACCACTGCCCTGTCAAAAAGGAGCCGCTTTCCCCATTGCAGTTTTCGATCTGTATGTCGGTGCATTGCTGAAAGTAGTAATTAGGTTGTCAGGGAGAGAACATGAGAGATAAACATAATAAGCACCACGCACACACACACACACACACACACACAGGCAGCCTGTGTGGAAGGGACAGTTGGGGGACAGAGGAGCCATTATGAGTAAGCTGATGGCAGTGACAACTGTGTGCTGTAGGCCTTTACTCCTCCCTGCCAAAAACAAATTGACTATGTATTATTTTAACTTTTCTTTTTTTTAAATCTACTAAACAAAGAGCATACACATCACTGACAGGTCATTTAACTCTAAATATGAAGCCACTGCAGCAGTACTGCATTCTAACAGACATGCTCATGGATGCTCGTTTTGCAAATAACCCTGCACAATCTTTATACTTTCATAAGACCTTTTGCTTTTTGTTTTGTTTTGGAATTGTGCTACATTTTCTATGCAGGATATGAATCAAATGATTCATCCTACAACGTGGGAGAGTGCAAATAATATCTACCAAAAAGACCTCAAGACAGAGAGCACATGCAGGGTCTCACATGCAAGCAAAAAAAAGGAGCAAACGCATTTCAGTTGAGGAAGGGAGACACTATGTGTTCATGAATGTACACCTGAGGTGGAGAGTACATTTACTCAGTTGCTGAATTTTGAGATACTTGTACTTTATTTATTATTATTTTTTGTTACTTTTACTTCACTACCATTTAGAGGGAATATTGTTAATACACTGCATTTATTTGACTAACTTTGTCACTCGTTACTGTCTCATAATACAAAATATGAAGTAATAAACTATGATATTTTATCGTAGATTAACCAGCTGTCAACACACAGGAGGGGATACTGTACAGTTTTCTCTACCTTGACCAGCTGCAACATTAGTGATGTTTACACATGAATGCATTAATAATTACATAATCTAATAATATAAATTTTTCTGTAATTTGGCATAATGTGTACCCTTTATTGTTGGTACCTTCATTGCATTTTAGTGTAACTTCATAACATTTCATAGTACTAAATTAAGTATTTCTACACTGGGGTAAGGATACCTTTACTTAAATAGAAGATCTGAGTACTTCTTCACTTGTCACCTGTGACATATGCATAAGATGCGTTACATTAACTTACAGTATTAAAACAAAGCAGTGCACCTAACACCTAAGAGGAGTATCAAGATCCAAAGACGTCTCTCTTCCCCACCGTTTTATCCTAGTTTTACTTCATTTGGCATTTGTGAATGCCGCTCCATGTGCCACCACACGTCTGCTGGCACAGAGCGTGCCGTCCCACTGGGCCCTGTGCTGGCACACATGCACTGGCGGGTTCAGTTCTCATGAATGCTGAGTGCCTTTTGCAACACATGTTCTCACATCTCTGCTGATATGACCAAATGAATAACCAGGAGGAAGTGTGAAATTAGAAACTGCAAAGATGAAATAACTAAATTTATACACTTAACTTGATGAATATTACAGAAAATGATTCAATACTAGGCCTATACCACAGTAACTAAGAGACTTCCTCACATGCCCAGGTAGAATATGAACCACAGTATAAATCATAATCAGGATACTGAAAATCAATATAATAACATCATACTTTATTGATCCCCTTGGAGAAATTGTTGTTGGACAGGTGCCAGAAAGTAGATGATGGCACTACTACAGGGTTTCAGTGTTTTGTCCAGGGACACTTCAACATGTAGCAAGGAGGAACTGGGAGTTGAACCACTGACCCTGGGGTTCATAGATGACTGCTGCCCCAACCTGAGTCATTTAGTCAGTAAATTGTGGGTTTGACAAAAGAAAGCCTGGAATGATGAACAATGCTCTTGCAGTGGCCAATCTGTATTTCCACTGACAAAAAGTAAACTGTGTGATAAGAAGTTGATGTATTAGCTATCCGTCTAATATTAAGAGTTATGGCTTCTTTTTCATTTATATAACGTGGCAGCAACAACCCACAGATGAGTGGGATCAAGGTTTTAATACCAATCTCAAGTCTCAAATGATCATTTTCTGTTTATGGAGAAGATATTTCAACACTGTAAACCGACACTTTTAAGCTGCTTGGTTATGTATTTAAATTGTGAGGTCTGTTGTGTGACTATAATGACAGGTTAAGGAAACATTCATTGCACTTGTATGTTTACATATATTCTCCATTGATTTAGTGGTGGTCACAGTTTGCGAGCGTGATTCATCAAGACTGCAATTGAGCCATCATCATGTACCGTTGGCGAGATACACATATTCAGCTTGTTTTGTTGAGGTGGCTCGGTTTGGGCAAAAATCAAACTAAAAGGACGCCACCCACCCTCTAACGTCTCTCATCTGCCTTTTGATTTCTTTTACTACAGCAGGAAGATGCCCAGCGACCACGAGCTGAAGCTGCTTCGTTGGCCTTTCTGTCCTGATTAGTATCACAGCAGAAGGAGGTGGGAGGCAAGAGGAGAAGAGGAACAAGGAGGAGGTGGAGGAAGGAAGAGAGGGCATCAGGGAAGCTCTCTAGGAACACACACCAGTTGACTCTGCTGCACCCCTCACAGTGGGAGCTGTCAATCCAATTACACCGACAGCTTGGCTCACAAACACTCACGCACACACACACACACACACACACTCCTTCACACCACGCCACTGGTTCACTTGCACACATATAGTCATGTGTTTGCCCTCAAATGCTGCAGACATTTATAGGCACATCCACACACTCTCTGCCCACGTACACACACCTATATGCAGACAGCTCCAGTTGAGCCCTAGACTATCACCACATCCCCTGCTTGGTGAGAGTATCACAGTATCACAGCAACAACATGTGCAGCGGGGGGTGTGAAACTCTCTCTAGCTAATCAAGGCATGTAAGCACCGGCATCTCCTCACAGCCAGACACTTCAAAGCCCCGCTGTTGTGTGTTGCTTCGCCTGTCTGTTGTAAATTCTCCTTTCAAATGCTAGAACAAACCCTTTGAACATCCTTCCTTTTTTTTTCTACGTCTTTCTCTCCATCTATTCTCCGTCTTGGCAAGCCCCCTCTTTCTTTACAGCTTGTTTACTGTGAAGTTAACCCTTTTTGTTCCCGACGTGAGTGCAGGCTTCTCTTTGTGTGTGCGATGCATCTTATTGCATAGCCTGACTGTTGTAATCATGTCTTGGAGAAAGCATCGAGAAATCTATTTTTTGCCGTCCTACACGAAACATGGAAAATTGTTCTGATTCCTGTGCCACAAACAAGAGGAGTAAACACATATAATCTCATTTCAAACAATCCTTCCTTCAATCTAACGTCGCTTACAGCATCGAAACTGAATGCAGTGTTGAGAATTAATCTTTCTTTATTCAGTACAGGGGTGGTCGGAGCAAAAACCAAAGGCCTGGCAGCAGCAACAGTGTTCTGCTCCTGACATGACACAACAAATCTACACGTCACATGATTTGTCCTGTGCAGAAATAATTTATATTATAAACTTGCACTGATCAGATGAGCTGCAGCAATCAACAACAAAACAATGTAATTTAGAAGTGAATTTAATTACCTACCTGTAGCTTGTAGACTATCAATTATGTAAGCTATCAATTAGAAGTTGTGATTTAAGCGTTTCAGAGTCAACACTCAGTCTCTCTCTCTTCTTACACCCACCTGATTGTCTCAGCTTGGCTCTCTCTCCCACAGTGGCCATGGAGCTGAGGATGACATGCGGAGCAGCCCGACCTGTCATAGAGCTGGGGCACAGAGTAGAAGAGAGGGAAGAGAGGAGGCCAGAGAGGACTGAGCACGGACTAATATATTCTTTTAATGTGCACTTGGCAATCTGCTCAGCATCTTCATGTTGAACAACCCGAAGCAGATTGTTACTATCACAAGGTGTTAAAGGAAAGGCGGAACTTCAAGCAAGAAATTGTGCAATGTGATGTGAAGATTGGAGTAGAAATAGAATATTTATTTTGATTTGAACTGCATTTATCTAAACGCCCTCATGTTTGAGGTACCCTATCATCCCACTGCATGACTGAGGGGTTAGGTTAAGTTAAAAGATAAAATTGGTTAAAAGTTAAAATGGGTATGTTGCAGATTGCAGCCATCTGAATACCCCCCACCACCACTCCTGAGTGTCCGTGTCAGGCGCCATGTCATCAAAGCAACGAGAATGTCAATGACAAGACATTACATTTCCCATGGCTGCTCCACAGTACGAGCCTCCTGGTGTTTTGAAAATTAAATTCTTTTAATGTGAAGGATTGCTCACAGAAAATGAGTGGTTACTATTAGCATTACTACTAGTAGAGTGACAAGCACTGTAAACTGTAAGTAGAACTGGCAGACGTTTAGAAGCCTTGGAGCTTTTCGGTGTGTCTATATTTATAAGCCTCAGATGGCTCAGAGTTTGTGCCCTCTGTGAGTATGTTAGCAGCCAGATGTGTAAACTTTTCTGTTACAAGCAGGATGTTACACATCATGGGTCTGTGAGCAAACCCTGTTAGCTTCAAAAGAGTTTGATCTCAGTGCACACCAAGTTATTTTTCTGACCCAGTGACTGACCCGCCCTCAGTTTTTTGCACAGCGGAAGATGAGTAAAAATAACCTGCCCAGGCTGACTGTGTGTTCAAGGTTGGTGGTATGGTATTGAGATGAATGTTAAATATCAAGTGTTTAGAAATTAAAATGTAATGATTCCAAGCATCAGTACCAAGTGGTACTGTACTATTGCGTCACCAAATTCAAGCTTCTACTTCAACGTGAAAACATGAAATTCCCTCTTTAGAGCCAATGTTTGGTTGGAAAATGATGCTGTGGAAACATGACGGCACAATATGGCAGCCTTGGACAGTGGGGACCTGCTCCCTATATAGATATAAAAGGTACACTCTAGGCTAAAGAAAACACAATGATTCATATTTTCTGAAGAAGAGGGAGAGATTTTAACAAGATTACACATAAATGAAAGCATCATTATGCTATATTCCATTTCTGCTCATAGATTTCTCTAAATCTTACACTGTACACCTTTAAACATCTCAGTAGCTATTGATGGATTGTTGTGACTAGTGCAGAAGTTCATGGTCCCCCACAGAATGAACCTAGGGCTGCCAACTTTTCAGAAAAGCATGGAGTGACATGCTGAAAATAAAGGTATTGGTACTGCACATGCACACACACAACACCCCCATTGCACATGCCCAGTCATTTTGTCTAACACCTACCATACACCTATCCTGCATGCTCAGGTTCTGCATATTTTAGTGTTGCAGTGTTAAAGTGAAACCTGCAGGTGACTGTATTTATTCCTGTTGGAACAAGTCACATCTGCATTTCAAATATTCACCCAAACAAAAACAAAAAAATGAATTAGTGGTAACCTTACCCACTGGCCAAACCACCTACATGCTCTTCAGCAGCTTCATGTATGGCAGTAAAATTATTTACACCCAGGAAAGAGAACAGACAGAGGGATATGACTACTAGAGGTCTGCCCAGACAGAGAAGACTATGGCTAAGCCTAAAAAACGCTTAGGCTAAGAGCTTCTTCTCTGTGCACATTTCTTTTCAGAGAGAGCCGGTAGACCTAATGCACACCCAGAATGTGACCACTTAGTGTGTGACATTGTACTGTTGTGTTGTTGTGTTAGTGGTGTCTGCTGGCAGAATAAGAATAATCCTTGTTATAATCACTTGTGGCCAACTTTGAGGCCCATTGGAAGCCACTGTCACTATTCATGACAGGCTTCCATCTAGGTCGTTAAGTTATTAAGAAGACATGAAATCCACTGAAAACACATTTTGATAAATTTGAGGTCGTTTCTAAATTGTGTTTGTAAAACTGGTGTTATTCAGCTTTGTTATGAAATTGTGTTTTCCTGCTATCACTGATGTTTGATTCACAAGTGAGGGTGATTCATCAGTAACAGTCAGAGAGACGTTGAGGAGCCCTGTGACTGGAAGTTACAAGATAAAGCACCAGGCAAAATGCTGGAAAATCTTTGTACAGCAGGACATACATTTCCACCTCATCTGAGTGTGAGAGAGAGAGACTTTTTCTGATGTTAAGGATACAGATGACAAGACCTGCTGAACGACCTGAGCGCTATGCGTGGTGCTGAGATCATAGACCATAGAGACCTCATGTTTTCTTTGTTAGTTTAACATTTTGATTCCTTAACACAGCTAAGATTAACTACATGGCGACATCTCTCAGTGTAATGCAGCCATGGGTGGAGGGCCGGTTCACTGAAGAGATGCTACAGCAGCTCCTTTGTTTTGTGACTATCCAATCCAAAATGCATTTACGTCCATTTCCACATTTGGCTCTTTAGCTAAATTTAGCAACCTTAGTGAAAGGTCTATAAATACCTGAGAAAGGAAGGTTGATTTTTTACCCATGTTTCAAAGAGAAAGTTTTTTTCTGCATATATTTTAAAGTAATTTTGTAGTCTTATGACTTTTGTAAATTGTTCATCAGAGAGGCTAAAGTGCTCCAGCATCCCTACCATTTAACCTATCTCTATTATTTGAGACGACATACTATACAATATATAAGGCCTACATCACCCTCAAGAGTATACTGTGAACTGCATTTATTGTTGTTTGGCTTTGGGTTGCATTAGTAAATATGTCTCTCCCCTCACCGCTCTCCATGCAGCCTTGGTGCTAAAATTTGCACAGCATCTGTGTTAATCTGTTTTGTTATTCTTCTTTTAAATATTCTTATTAATATAAATAACAATAAATAAAGCTAAATCACATGAGTCAGCCCAAGAAAAAGTGTTAAAAAAAAGTCTGCTCCCTTGAAAGCCACGTTATAAAGCTTGCACACTGTTCGGGTGCAGGATCCTCTGTCAGGACAGGAAATAACACACTGTTAAAGACATGAAGGAATGTTTCTACACATAGGCCCCTCAAGGTACCCTGAGAATAAATTCTGAAAACTTTGCTGACCCCTATCAGCTTCAGCTGCTGGACTTTGGCTCAGTACTAATTAGCTAATGTTAGCATTCTAACACATCAAATTAAGGAGGTGAAAATTACCTGCTAAACATTATCATGTTGCCATTTTCATTTTGAACATGTTAGCATTCTCATATTTACCTTTAAGTTCAAATCACTGTAATTAAGGATGAAATACTCTTGTTTTAGACTTCTTGTATTTGAGCGCAGTACCTTTTTCTATTTGACTGTGTGTGACTGATTTGAATGATTTTTTTTAAATTAAACAACGCAATGAATAATATAACAGGCATACTTCTTCAACAAACATCTTTAAGCAACTGTATTTAACATGCATTTACTGTATGCTTCTCATTGTGTATGTATGTGTAATATGTGTCAGCGCAAGGTCAGTTGAGATGGTTAGTTGTGGATCTTACACAATGACTTCTTGTTAGGATCAAAATGATTCTGTCAACTTGAAGCTTACATAAGTGAGGAATGCCAAAATGGAAGAACAGGAGGTGATAGTGCAACCTGGGTGAGAACACCAGGAAGCAGAAACTAATGGGAGAAAGTAGAATGTGATGAGGTTAAAGAGAGAAGTGAAAAAAGGTGGGGAGGTATAAAGCATTTAGCTGAAAGAGATGGTATAAAAGCAAAAGTGGTGAGTTTGAAGAAAAAAGGCTGCTGAGTGAAGGATGAGGGAGGAGAAATAGAGGTAGTTTATGGTACAAAAGATAAATATGACAGTCTTCTTAGCGGGTGAGGCTAATGGATTTCTCTTGTTCAGCCTTCATCTTCTCTGAAACACATCCCTGTCCACTGCTGCTTATAATGAAAGCTCCGGACACTCGTCACGACTCGCTGCCTGAAAGTAATGGCGGTTTGCTTCTAAGATGAAATGACTGTTTATATGAAGTGCTTCTGTTGTTGAGATTTCCTATTTCTGCATGATTTCAATTGTTTCAGACATACATTCGATACGTGTGTGATCCACAAGGAGCGCTTGACATTTTAAACACCATGTACCAGAGATCATGCTGTGATCACATCAAACCACTTTTGCACTCCATGCCTGATGTGACATATGATAATGACTTTTATGTGCACCGTTCCCATGCATGACATATATGGCTCTCTATGATAAATGCAGGACCTCTCTTGGCCAGATTGATTTTTTTTATTCTGTGATTTCTCAGCTGAAAAAATAGCTGTCAGTGTTCCTTGTTCTATCATGGCTTTGCTAGAAGGTACATGCCATGTCAGCAATTATACAGCTTAGGAATAAACACTGCATTGACTTCAGCGCACCACTTGTTCAGCAACAAAATGGCTCCTTGGATGGTGCTTTCAACACACAACTGATTCCTTTCATCAGCTATTAATGCTGATGTTGTCACAGCATCACTTCATTGTTTTTTGGCACTAGTGCTTTTGTCACGTTAAGTATTTACTGTCAGACAATTTGACAATGTGACACAGTGGCACACACATGGATGGCTACCTTAAAAGTAGCTCTTCAGTGCATTGAAACAAAGCTAGTCATGGTGCATTTTGAGATTTTTCATCCCAAATTTCATATGTAGTATTTTTATTGTGCGAAATTTCCATCCAACAATATGGAACATGGTTGTAAAAGGCAGCCAGTGACATATTGTGATAAAGCAATAGGCTACATTATGCTGAAGATAATTTGGAAATGGGATTGTGTTTAATGCTCCACATGTAATATGATTGTAGAATAGAATCTCTCAGCCTAAAGGGCCATTTAGTTGCATAGAGGTTTAACGTGTTCAGCTACATGCATCGATCATCCATTCGGCGCAATGTCTTTATCTACATTTTCAACAGATGACGTTTTTTTCTGATTTTTGTGCTTTTTTCTCAGAGCAGTTAGTGTTGACGGTGAGAATCTCATTTTAATTCCAAACATATTTGAGTTACTGCTACTGGAAAAATGCATTATGTCACCAGGTGGTATACAACAACTGTATAACATTGCATAAACTGAATATGGCCCAGTGCTACAACACTGCTGAGTATCATTTTTTATAAAGCTTGAGACTGCAAATACTGCTATAGTGCAGTGGATTGTTCTAAATGCACCTGATTGAACTCTGATGGATAGACAGACTGAGCTGATACGCCAGCCAATGTGAACAGGTAAGTCCAGTCCGATTGTGAGGTCCTGATGACCTTAACATGTAAGTGATGACACTGTTGCAGTATTAACTGTAGCATGAGGAAACAAAAATAACCTAGTTAACAAAGTTACAATAACCAAATGAGGGAAAGAAGTCAGCGTATGAAGTTTTTCTCTAATTTGCACGTCTGCAGAAGTGATTGGTCCACTGAGCAAAGCAACTCAGCACCAGCTGCTCATATGAGCCTGCTCAGTGTTTTAAAGTAGTAGTTCAAATATATTATAGTTAAAAAAGGAGCAGAGCCTTTCAACAAATGCTTTAGTCAGTTTAGTATAAAACATTATCTCATGATTTATAAAAATAATACAATGTGTCATCACTGCAGGTATGAAGCAGATATGAAGTCAGATATGGCACTGATATAACAGCAGTGACAGCCTTTAATTTTAGCCTTTGCAAATGGGGGAAATATAAAAGAGTGAATTTTTACATTATGAGTTTCTTTGGAAGTCACAAGGTTGGCTTGGATTCCACTGAAAATGTTAAACTACTGTGAGAACCCTGGATTGAAAAATACAGCAGGGAGTCTTGTACAATATTTTAAGTTGAGGTGAATGAGTTTAGCGTGAATAAAATGGAACTGATGTGGCTGTCTTTTCTGTCTCAGCTACAAAAGCTCCAGTCATGCTGTCAGACATTCACAGCCTTCAACCAATGCAAGAAACCACGTTAGACGTACATCAAATCAATCTCTCCTTGATGTGTGCTGTGCCTGAGGGGTTCATCGGTGACAAATGGTCCCCCCAACCAACTCATGTGTGACGCAGATAGGGAGAGAGAGCACATATACCGTCAGCACAGTGATGGCTCCTTGGATGCGCGTGGGTGTGCTGTGTGACAGACGTAAAGAGTCTGAGCTAGTGGAAAGTGTGCGTTGTGGTGGCATGTTTCCTTGTTTGTCATGCGCTTGATTGTTGGCTTAAATTGATTTGTGTATTTTGCATTTTTGAGAATGTACAGTTTATACTGTGTGTGTTTTATGCATGTGATTATTTGTGCAAACACATACAAATAATTACATTGCAATTCAGCTGCCTTCCTGTCAAAGTATAACCTGAACATCTGTAGGAATATGTAACATGTTTCATGTCAATTATCTCATACACACCTGTGCATATGGATATGTATGCACAATCCACAACTCACTTGACTCAGAGATTAAAAATCTTTTCATTTGTTTGCTCATGTTTGTCTGCATCTCCTCCTTTATGATGACTTTAGTGATGAATCACTTAGGGTTACAGCTAGATTCACCTGAATCATGTCCTTTCTCAAGGGTAATGATCTCTAAAATATCAGAACTTACTGTATTTACACAAGCAGGATGACGTCTGCCCATATTACTATAATACAGTTTTTTCAACTTAAAATTAGAATAGATTTTGTAAAAACTATTAAAAAAAAGTAATTTTCAAATTCATGGGACATTATATATTAAATGAAAATGGGGATCAGATTCATAAAAAATGTAGTCTGTTTGTAATTGTTTGTATAATTGCTGTAATTGTCAAGAGTTTAGCTGTGCAAAAAGAGGTTATTACTGACTGTTATTGATTTGAAGCACTGTAGATTTTACGTCCTACATAAATAAAGTAATGACTGACAGAAAACATCAATAAGACCTAAGTTGAAATAAACTGTAAATATCTTTTAAGGGGCTGGCATTCTGAAAAACAAGGAAATTAGCTTTATGCAAGGAGTACATTGCATATATATAAAAATGAAAGCCACGATGTGCTGGGCTTGACAAAATGACTTACTAGCAAGCAAATTTTCCAACCACACTCACCATAGATATCATTTGCTTTTAACGTGTTGTATATGTTGTACGTCATGCATGTAGCATCACATATGTTGCATATGTAACATACTCGTGATCACAATAACAACAACAGAAAGTTGTTTCACCCTCAACTCTGGTCTCCTTTTGGAATGTACTCTGTTTTGTGTGTTTAACTACTATCTGACTGTGTGATGTTGTGTATGGCCACTAATCCTTACCCTACTACAACACATCTGTTCTGGTTGTTTTCTGCTGCCATTTTGCAGGAGCACAGCCTCAAACTTAGACATGATTGTAGTATTCTGACACAGCCTGTTGAAGTCTCAATTGTGCAACAGTGTGTTCTTCCCCTTAGCATCCAGGATCGAACTCTGGTTCATAGATCACTGTAAAACTATTATATCAGCTATACATGTAGTATATGTCTCCATCAACAGCATTTACTCAAGACAATACAAAGATGAGACACTGACTGGGGGTGAACGTGAGGGCCACACCTCCAACCAATCAGAACAGGTGCTTATGAATAATGTGAAAAATTTTGTGTGAATAGCTTCTGGAGAAAACATGCTCTTAGTGTTGGAACTCCACCTTGGGAAGCCAGATGCACAATAAGTGGCTATATCATAAAGAAAATGACAAGAAGCACTTAGAAGCAATCAGCATTATGGGAAACAATAGGAACATTTTCCTGTCATGGTACAACAGAGTTCTCTTCATTTTTAAATCGCTATTATCACTGCTTTTCTTTTCCCTCTAGCTAGGAGAATGCAGTGAGGTGGGATCAAAATTAACCCGCGTGTCTGGCAGCTATGAGAGCAAAGATTGAGTACTATCACAACCAGTGACTCACACAGCATACTGGTGCCTTCAGTAACACAAAGGCAGAATGACTGAAATAGCATTCATTTATGGATTCCCACTTTTGATTCTGCTTTTAATTGGCTTTTCTAGGCACACTTAAATGCGTGCACGTTGTGCTTTCAGATGCACACACACACACAATCACACACACGCACTCACACAGCCAATGAGAAATGAAGTCCTTTCCAATTGATTTCTGCTTTTCATTATGCTGGTGCAGGCATTGGGGGGTATTTCACAAAGCACTCTTTATCGCCTGTGTTCTTTTATGAAATGGAAATTATAACCGTGGGAGAAAAACCTTCCACTCGTCATTGTCAGAGCAAGTCCAGCTAAGTCTGCTGGGATACATTCACTGACATACTGTATGCTGGAAGAGGGGCCCACATTCATGGTCAGCGACTGATCTGAGCTTAGTCACCTATAAACTGTTTCCAAAGAGCTTGGTAGCAATCCTAAAGACTGATTAGTTGTTGAGAGGAGCTAATATTGTTGGGGTGGTCATTCCCTTTAAATTGCTCCTCTGTGTGAAGATTCATGGTAGTCATAGTGCTTAGAGGTAGAGTTTGAAAAGTGAAAATGCAAGACTCAAGGTGTGAAATTTGTCTCTCCTCTGAGTGCCTTTGCCAACATCTCTTCACTTCCACCTGTCGTTTTTATCTGCACTCCTTCTCTTTCACGTGCTCCTGCCTTTCTTGTCTAGACCTCAAAGCCTCTTTCCTACCTTCCTCATCATCCCCCCTCCCATCGCACCCACCCAAGTCCTGACACTACCTTTCCTCACTCTTGCATATATTTTTACCAGTTGCTTCATCCCTGCCTTCACGCACACGCTGTCCACTGATTCATACTACAGAGGGAAGCATTTCATCCAAAAAAAGAAGACAACTCACCGTTCCATATGCCGTTTTTGCGCTTCGCTGTGCCACAACTTTTTTACGTAATTGGATCATCTCTCTTGCAGCACACCTAACATCTGTTGTTTGAAGGATTTTACCACTTCACACTTACTGTTCACATCTGTTTGAACTTATACATTTTGCTGTCAACAGAAATAATCATTCTGATCTTGTACTGTTCCTGCTTTCACAGGAAAGAGAGAATGAAATTCTGAGCCTGATGAACTGAGCTCACAGCAAAGAGTATCTATTATTCCTGACATACTCCAAGGCCTCTGTCCAGGTCTAGCTTTGGACTTCCTGTTTAGAATATATTCCTCTTAACTTACTCATAAAACAAGTCAACTTTGTTTGTACTCCATTTACTTTGTCAGTGAGTCATGGGTTTGAGCTGCAGACCTTGTTTTACTGAGCCTTTGAGGTGGGAATTAAATCTTGGAAAATGTTGACACTGAACATTTGCACACATTTACTGTGGACACAGCAAATTATGCACATACTAACATGATAAAAGAGGACATCTTGCAGAGAAAATTCTGACATGTCACAGTCATAAAAGCACAGATATTAAAAGAAATGGACTTAATGGTGGCTGAATTCAACCAGAGTCCTGGTATTGTGCATGCTGAACCCCCCTTTCACATTATGAAAAAATGCACAATTACCTTACCTTGAAGTTTCCTGCGACTTATGGGCAGCTGCTTGAAAGAGAACACTAACTAGGTCAACAACACGGCTAATTGCAAGTATAAACGGTAACACTTTACAATAAGGGTACATTAATTAACGACAGACAAAGGTGGAATGCTCTGACAAACACCATGGCAGCAAATAAACTGCAGGACCAATTTAACGACTAGAAGCCCGGTGATGATAGGGATGCAGGAGTCAACGTTGCTGCGTAACGAGGAAGCCCAGCTAGTAATGATGTCATGTGACATTATGCCGATATTAATTTTAACATTCTGTGAAATAAATTTGAGCATATGTTAATGTACCGCTGGTGTGGACACTGATCTAATGACTAAGGTGAAACATAAACCCTGAGGCTGGACCAGTTGGGACACTACTCTTGGACCTTTCCCAGGCAGCAAAGGCAGGGCAGGAGCATGGAGCTTTGCATGGAATTTCTAGTTTCAGTTCACCTTAAAAAAAAAAAAAATAATAATAATAAACTTTACTGATCTTACTTAGGGAAATTGTTGTTTGGACAGCTGCAGTAGATGACGGCCCTATTGTGGGGCAACAGTGTCTTGTCAAAGGACACCTCGACATGTGGCCAGGTGGATCCAGGGTGCAATTACTGAAAACTGCTCTACCGACTGAGCTACATGCCGCATAAAATGTTATAATAAACTAAAACATGAAATAAACACTTGCATTAAACATTTTAATGTCACCTCTGCTGATGGATTTTTTTTACCATGTCATTTTTAGCAGAGAAATTAAAACAGAAGAAGACAATAAATGGTACCTTTGGTACATGAACTCAGCTGTTCAAAACACAGCGAGCCAATGTTACAACAGGAAATAGCCTCCAAGACCACCTCTTGTTCACCTGTCTCATACATGTGCACTTGGCTATCATAGGAATGCCATCAGGGAATTTCAAATTTTGCACAATCGTTTACTGGGACAGTGATTAACTGGTTTTTGGTGCTCAAGGTCACTGTGACCTCATATACGTGCCGTTCTCATAAACACTATATGTCAGAAACACAAGAAGGGAATATCATTACATTTGGCACAAACATCCATTGGACTCATGCGTGTACTAGAATATGAATCTGGACAGACATGTATGTAAACTGCAACTTTACTGGTTGGTGGAGACATAATTCTAGTTCTACTTCATTCTGTGGGATTTCTCTACCTACAGCCTGGTATGAAACAAAATAAAGTAAAATACTTGAAAATAAACATACTTAAGTAAAAGTGAAGTTATAATTTTTTTTTAATACTCAAAAAATAAAAGTACACAAAACAGTCTACTTTGTTATAGTAACTAAAGGAAATGTAATTTGTTACTTCCATCCCTAGTGATATAAATATGTGCTTACATATGAAATATATAAAGAAGATGAAGAATTCTTTTCCTTGTTGCTCTGTTCCCACTGGCTGTTTATGTTCTCTCTTTCCCCGCTGCACCAAACACACACACACACACACACACACACTTCTCAGCATCCTCCCTGTCCGTCCTTCCTCCTCCATCATACTTCTCTCCACAGAGCTGCCAGAAAAATGGCCGTCTTTTAAATGGCCCACTCAGCATGGCGAGATGTCTCGCTTATCATCAAGGTCTGCTCTGTGAGTAGACATCACACTTGCACACAAAAACACACACCAGAGGATTTGTGCAAGACTATGCATTTGCATATCACCATGCCCACATTCAGACACACACTACTTAGCCCTGCATGCATGCTTTCCTACACACTGACAGATGTGTGTACATACACATACTTCACACAAATATACCTGACTGCTCTAATGCTTGTTCTTCATCCTCATTTCTAGCTTCTTTCACAACCAGGGCATCCTGCTTTCCTTTCCCTCCTTCCCTGTTTTACCCTCTCTGCCCCACAGGGGAGATTTCACACAGAGTGAAATACAGTGTTGCCAACATATGTCTGTAGCAATCAATTTATGCCACAGGGCCATCTCTCTTGCATGCAGACCTGGTTGGCTCAGTTCTCATCTCATGTTTACAGGGAAAATTAGTCTAAAAGGACGTATCTGCATCACATTGTGTGACTGTTTTATTTCTGAGAGTACTGACAAAAGACAACAAGCGAGCAAGCTTCAAGTACAGTTAGTGTAGTAGATGTTTGATGTGCCACAACTGAAGTAATGTAGACATTATACTTGTTGGTGATACAGCAGGTAAGTAAAAATAAAAGAGTAGTTTTTTGACATGTGAGAGTGTGGCGGCAGACATCAAAAAAGGCCATCTGAATCGCTCCTAGCATCTTTCAAGTGTTTTGTTTTCAAGTTGCAAATGTGTTCTTCTTGTAATGATGAACAGAATTGTTGCTCCCTGTAAACACTCTCACTCTGCAGTATGTATGTAATTCCTATGTTTCAGCACCAGTGGAGTGGACAGTTCTCTGTAAATCTTCCCTCTCTTTGGCTTTTCACTAGCAACAAAACAAATGTTCACTTTCAACGTGTGGGCAGCAATGCATTAAGACGACAGGAAGGAGAGAGGCTGAGTGAAAGAGTGGCGGATAATTTAACACAGGTGGTGGCTGTTTTTTTTGGTTGGGAGGAAATGCCGGTGATGTGGGATCATTAATTTGCCTGCTTCTTCTCTCATTGCTCCTGCAGAAGCCTGCCGTTTCAGTCGATCGCCTATAGCTATTAGGACAAGAGGCAGGATGGAGGGACACAAAGCGGCGAGGTGAAGCAGAGAAGAAGCACGGATTTTTGTCAACATGCTTGCAGTAGGTGGTAGACACACATGGATACACTCCCACACAAACACAAAGAAATTGATTCCCTCTGTTACTTGAATTCAAGTACATGTGCACACACACACACGCACACACAGGCCTAATCGCAGCTACAGTATTGTGCATAATGGAAAGCTCAAATAAAGAGCTGGATGGACTGATGGACTGTCTTCATTACTCTCGGTCCGCCTCTGAAACCACTGGGAGGAGACATAGACGTAGAAGAGGCTTTAAATCACCATAATCCCTTCCCAGTGCCTTTTCACTCCTCTGCTTTTAAGTCGCCTCTCTTGCTTTCCTTGTATCTCTTCCTATTTGTCCACGTCAAACTATCCATGTTAGGAAAATAGGCGCCCTTCACAGTGCAATAACACCACGATTTCTCTTCAAATAAAGAAAAAAGGTCACTTCTGTGACTCTTACAGTCCTTCCGAATTCCCAGTGGCATGGGCCCCAGCCAGTACCTGTCCTCATTCACATTGTGGTATTATTCTCAGTGTTAAATGCTCCTATCAATTAGTGCTGGTTTAAGGATTGCTTAGGGCAGCAGAACTACACCTCAGTGATTCAACCTGTCATCTTTTATAGATGTTGGTGAGTCTAATGCACACCTGCCCTCAGAGGGACCAGCATGCCGAGTGGTCAGCTGTGGAATATATTCTGTACTAGTGGTCTGATAAAGCACGGGAATAATGAGCGATGGAGTGTGAAAGCGTAAGGCTTGGCTGAATAACAAGGTCAGTATTATTTCATGTGCTTACTTTATATTGATGGTGTAACTGGGAGGTGTTGGTAGAGAAGTGTGGCTTTTTAGAGCACTTGAACACACAGCTGAGCAGTGTTTTTGTTCTTTTTTTGGGACCAATTACACAAACAAACATTGATTCTGTTTTAACCAGAGCTGAAAACAAACCAGATCAGCATTTAATGAGCCGCAACACCATTAAAACCTGAAATTTTTCACTATAATCATGTTATTAAAGCATTCTAAATGAAACCAGCCTTTTTCAGAGGAGTAACAGCTTTCCGTCGACTGCGGGTTCCAGATCCCTGCTCAATAATTACAGGTGGGTGTATCAAAAATAAACTAGCATTTAAAAAATGATAAGATTAGCTAAAGAAGGTGTAGTAGAATTGTACCTCTGCTAATTACACTACTCACAAAAAGTTAGGGATATTTGGCTTTCGGGTGAAACTTCAGGATGAACCTAAAATGCACTATAACCTTTACAGGTGAACTTAATGTGACCTTCCCTAAACTTTTGAATGCACA
>JAUMHL010000011.1:15244965-15256076 GCA_032362345.1 Sandelia bainsii
GATATAATATCACTGTAGTGTGAACTTTTTACGTTTTCCATAAATTTCACCCGAAAGCCAAATATCCCTAACTTTATATGAGTAGTGTATTTATTATCTAAGTGTGAAAAATAAATAAGCTTTAACTACAAACAAATAATTATTCACAGTATAGTTATAAATGAAGCAAAAAGACATAAGATGAAAACTGGACACTCAACACAACCAAGTGTGTTTGCAATGGAAATGACATTCAAGCGTTATGACCTACAAATTTTACAAAATGATGAATAATATGAATGGAGTAAAACCAGTCGTGATTCAGACCTGAAGGGTTTATCAACAGGGCATTTATCTGGCCAACCTGCTGACCATTGTTCTCCACAACCAGCTTGACATCCCCACAGCAGCCATTGTTATGAAGGTCACGTTACAGAAAAGAAATAAAAAAAGGGTTTCACTGCAGAAAGTTCAGGGTGAGGACCTCCGCTTCACTCAGCTACTGCTTTATTACTTATTATTTATAGCATTATGCATCTATAGTTGACTTACACTATTCACTTAGTACAATGCAACCTCTGCAGCCCCCACATGAATGAGAAGACCTGGAGTCAGGCCATTTGTACTTCCAGGAAGGTCAGGTCCAAGGGTGGATGTGACTGTGTGTGTTTCTGTTCCCACAATTACACAAAGTTTATGTCATGTTTTGCTAAATTGTTTATAGGTCTCCTAGCTTACTTGTATTTTGCACATAAAGGGTTAAAGGGTCATAAATTCCATCTTACATAGTGAATAGTTATCTTTACCTGTAGGAAAAATACAATAGGTTTATGGGAAATAAAATTATTGCACACATAGGCTGTTCAGCTTTAGCACTGTGTATGCTGCGCATGCAGGTAAAATGACCAAGCTGAAGTCACATTGCAGGCAACATTGCAGTTTAAAAAAAAGACTCATTTCAGTTCATTTAAATTTTAAACAATAATCTTGATTAGATAGATATTAATTTAGAATATCTATTGAAGCTATAAACTATGTACCAGAGCTGTGGACCACATGAATCTTGTGACCGCTGTCAATGATTTGCAACCCCAGTCCCCCACGCACATCTTGTAGGGTGTTAATGAGGATAACTTCTTCAAATCTCCAAGTGGGAGATGTGGGATGAAGACTAATAACAGTGTGTATGTGTGTGCGTGCACGCATGCATGTTCGTTTATCATAAAAGTTTTGCACGGACATGGGATTCAACTCTGACTTCCTGCTTTCAATTAAGCTGGTAATGAGCTGACATTAAGGTCAGTCATGACAGTGGTGCAGGAGAGCTGTACACATTAATCAAAAGAAACGTCTGTGGGCAGTGAATATTATTAAAATTTCTCCATGTCTTGCTTTCTCACTGTCTCCTGCAGTGTGAAGCCTCTGTGGATTCATGTGTGGACTACACAAATATTTTCACCAATATATCAGGACAGTGAAGTTTTACAATATAACAAAGTCAGTGTGGCGTCTTTAAGATACAAAGGGATTCATAATAACAAATAAAAGGACATGTGTGGCTTTTATCACGACATGTCATTTTCATCCACATTTGAATTGACTGATTATACACCGATTACTGTACTGGATGGAAAAATCTGATCACTTTGACATTTAACCAAAGATTTATTCATGCAGGCATTTAACAGCTTTGGCTCCATCTGGCTTTCGATGTCTCTGTGTTTCACTGGATGTAAAATGCTATGTTAAATGACTTTTTTTTTACTTTTGTTAAAATGGTGAAGTGTTCAGATGTTACTGAACTAGTACAACAATAGATACTGTAGATAGAACATGGACAGTAAACCTCACTAACTTCATCTAGCTTCTGTCCCAGTGACATTCTGGTTTCACTTGCTGTACAGTTTCTCAGCAAACAGCAGTCGACAGCTCAAGATAAAAGATATATTTTAACATTAACATTTATTGAGTTGAACCTTAATTAAGCTTAAACCATCCTCAGCAGAACAAGAAATGCTTTTTCTATGTTTCTGCTACTTTGTTCTACTCTCACATCTCAATCCACAACATCAGAGGAGCCCTGTCACATACAGTATGTATGCTACAAACTAATGCCTCACCCTGATTTCTCATTTGCTACTGACAGGCAGCTTGACTCAAAAATGTTTCGATATCAGCCATCAAAGTTGTTCTCCGATAAAACATCAAGAGGTGATGGCATGTGATGCTTGCAGAAAGCTCTTTCTTGTCTCAGTCTAAACATGTCTTTTGCCCAGAACCTGGGCTCTTTGTCCTCTTTTCATGCTGAACCACACACACACACACATGCACACGCCTTTCCTCCACAGCCACACATGCACATACTATACAGTATATTTACCATAACTGCACTGTTGTGCGTTATTTCGGCATTGTGGTAACGAGAAGCCTGTGGAGTAGTTGACAGTGGTGCCAGCCACACCGGCACTTTGACAAGATTACCTCTACACCCAATTCAATTAGAAGCCCACTTTAGTCACCGCTCACCCCTTCAGGGTTCCCATAATCATAACAGATGGCTCTCCACGAGACACCCACCATCTTTCAACTCCAAGAAGCCTAAAGAAGAGCGGAGCAGGAGCATTCATCATGACACAGCAGAGGATCGTGCTGAGACTTTTCCACTGTATGTCACAGTAATACTTCTTTTGTAGCCGATGATGTGTGTTGCAAAGAAATGCTGTTTGAGTGAAGGCGTAGACACGATTCCAAAAATAGCCAACACCAAGCAAAATAGCAGAAAAGTTCTGAAAACAAACACTGCACTGGGGGAAAATGTAGCAGATTTTCTTTTATTTATATTTCAGATGCCAACATATGAGCCACATTAGTTCAGATGGAATCATGTTGCGGTGCACTCGATTGACTTGACTGACACGTTGTGTTATGTTTTGTAGGAACTGGTTTGTGTAAGGGCTGCTGAAGCATTCGCTACTTTCTGCTTTGATCCAGCTGTCAAAAGAACACACAGAAGCTATCTGATATTTGTGAAAGAACAGATGAGTTTCAATCATTTACGTCCACTGAGTCTTGTAATATCAGGGTTTTGCCTGCGGGGTCTGAGGGGGAGGCTCCTTTGTGTTTTTTTAGCATCTCAGAGTTCGTAGCTACAGTGCTTTGACATTGATGCGTGGTTGTTACATACAGCATACCTCTGAGTGCAGAATAGTATATATTGTATCTATTTATTAAATAAAGGCAGTGCTATAATCACAATCATCTGAGCACACTGTGAGCAAATCTCAGCCACGTGCAATGTGGACACTGTGCGGATTTGGGTGGTGGTTTTGCACATGATTTGTCATGACTGGCGAACATACCTGCCAAACATAAGGATGTTAGCATTCTCTTTGTGTCGTGTTAGCCTGCTGATGTTAGCATTTAATTCAAAGCGCTGCTGCACAGCCTCTAAGAGCCTGTGAGACGCTGCTCTAACGTGCCACTTACTTTGGATTTTTCTTGTGTTGACAGTGACAATAGAGACAAAGTTGCTATTGTTGCCCTGAGCCAGATCTGGATGTTCATCCAATTGCTTCTACTGAGTTTATTCTGTGTGTTTTGTTCATGTTCCATTTTAGTCACTGTTTGTTCACTCTCAGCACCCTCTGTATGCCTGAGAATCCTGATACAAATATCCCTCTCTGTGATGGCAGGGATGCTTCAATTTTTATACGTTTGATTTGTGTTTTTCTTCATTGCTGGGGAAACTATCATATTATTCCCGTGGTCAGGGGAAGTTTGTGCTTTTACTGGACAGGACACAAATCCAGAAACCTGAGAACCGTGTTTGATACACTCATGGTTCCGTACCACAGGAGCACAGCAAAGTCTCATGGTTGGACATCAAATTCCACCTGAGATTCCTCCAGAGGTGGTTTCCTCACTTTCATTCACTCTGTTTTTCATGTACACTGTAAAATCCCTCCCTGTGTGCGACTCATGAACAATGAATGAGGCCCCAGTTGTGTAATTTCATGATACATTATTGAAATACCCAACACATCGGCCCCTTTGTGGCACCTCAGGCTAAAGCGCATACCATATCCTCGTGTAATTTTGAGTCTGGTTCTTGCTCCAGACCCCCAACTCCATCTCCCATTCCTTTCTCTCCTCTGCTCATTTTACTCCACACAACATGAATTTAAAGGCAGCAAAAATGGCATGAAACTTTAGCAAAAAATAGTGCTCTGTCGATTGGCTGTGTACTACACGAACTCAACATTGTGACTTTTTGCTTGTGACAGGAATTCAGCTTCTCCCGCTGAGAGGGAAGTTGGCACCAAAGTGCCTCTCAGTGTACACAAAACAGCGGATCAAAGGCACAAACAAGTCTTTTTTGTTTTGGTAAGATGAGAATGTTCAGTGAATAGAAAGCAAGCATCTAAACAACAAGCAGTGATATTGCTCAAGCCTCTTTTGTTTTTGAACACCACTTTTCTTCATTTTTCCTTGAACATAGATGATGTACTATTGTACTCACATCAATACTGTTAAATTACATTCCAAAATAAGACATAAACCACAAATGCCTCCCTATACACATTTCTTTAGCCTATGCAGGACCTAGAATGAACTGCAGCAATCATCATATTTTCTTCCAAAGTTTTTTTGTGTGTTTACTGTATGATCAAAGCATCTCTGCCCCACCATGTGCTGATCCAACCTAGGCCAGATAGAGCTACTTAGTCCCCATAAATGTCCTGGGGTCCCCTCTCATGGCTGCCTTTGAATCCTGTCACAGATAACACGGCAGATTATATGCCTCCCCTGAGTCACTTTCAAGTGTGACTGCATTCCAAAATCGCAAATCTCTCTATCTGACTGTGCACACATCTGCAGCAGAGAGCAACACTATCCAGGCTTCTATCTCATGCTGTTGTTTCTGTTGTTGCTGCTGTAAGATGTTGTCAAAAGAAGCAACACGCATGTGCTAAGTTCATGAGAAGATTTTAGTGCTTATGTATAATGTGGTCTCACAATTTTTGTTTTTTCAATTCATACTGAGGTCATATTGACCCCAGAAGTACTCAGGCTGAATTTCCCAGTACAGGCAAAGTGTAAAAGAATTGGAAAATGTTCATATGTGCTTTAGTGGTCATTTTGGGGAAAAATGAGAGACGCTGTAGCAATGTTTTTTGCTATTCCTCCTATTTTTGTGAGGTCATATTGACATGAGGAGGGCAGAAGAGTGAAATCACGATTGAAACTCCACTCATATGAACTAGCTATTTCCTAATCAGTAGATACACCTGTATTTATTATTTTTCCTTGGACTGTTCAAGTTTTAAATGTCTTGGTGTCTAAGCAGCCTGAGCCATGAGCTGGATTCAGGACACTTTCTCACAGAACCCTTGATGATTAGATTACTGAATCTTTTTTAACTATATAAACACGTAAAATAATAACTGAGAATAAGAATGAGCCTACGAAATGTGGTTTCTATGATGTGCTGGGGTTTAAGTCCCTGAACATGTGCAAAAAAATAAATGGGATATTCAAGCAGACAGTAATAGCAAAAACCTGTTAAGTGTTCTCATCTTTATAAATAGGCACTCCTCACCAGGATATCTTCACCAAGGTGGAGAACTTCCCAAAGGTTACAGCTAGAGATCCACAGATTTTTCATGACCTGGCAGACCTATTGTCAGAGCTGGAAGCTGCAAAGCTGTACTGCTGTGTCCCAGGTCTGTCACACTTGGACACCCCCGAAGGATTAAATCCAGTAGTTGAAAAATTACCATGACATACAGTGTGGAAGTTGATATCCTATGTTTCAAAATACAAATGCAAGCATTATCTCAGTTTTGCCTCTCTTCTCTGTGCTTGCAGACTTTGTTCACACCTAGACAAAGGCATGCACAGACCCTAACTCAACCTCTTTACTTCTTCCCCATCAGTTGTGGCAGAGAAAAGGAGCAAGCTGGCAAGGTTTGGAAAAGCACCTATATCTGTCCACGCAACACAAGTCTAAAGAGGAACGCAGCCCCCTGGGAGTCTAAATCATTTCTTCCCCGTTCAGTGCATGGTGGGGATCAAGACGTCATATCAAAATGCATGTGGAGTAAATGCAAAAGCCTGTTCTAATATCTTTCATGTTAACGTCTATTAAGACTTCCAGTCTACCAAGACAGTCCAAAACAATGTACACAATTCTCAACGAGCAGAACAACCACTCCCTTGCCTGATTTGAGTTCTTTAACATCTTCCAGATCAAGGAATTGTCACATGCTTATACATAAATGGGTTATTATTAGTGATGTCTGTCTTGGAGGCACCCACAGACATCCGCAAACATTAACTGTTGATATCATCATGATGGTTGCAGGTCTTCTCAGTCCCTGTGTTTAGCACCCAGTGTCTCACAGATCTCATCGGCCCTCCCTCTGACTCTTTTGAACACTTCTTTGAAGCGAAGTCCAGCACTCTCATCAGAGCGGTAGCACATTTGATCCATATTGCTTGCTCCTTCTCCCCAGTCCTAAATGTTGTCTTCATACTGAGGAGATGGGGGCTTGGAGGAGAAACATGTTAATACTCTGCAGCAAGTTCGACCACTGGAGAATCCAACTTCATATAGAAGAAGTGTGCAGTCACTGCTCTCTTTACATAAGAACCATGACTATTTCTGCTTTAAAAATGCATGGTGAGTGAGAAATACACAGGTGACTCAGTTCAAGAATAAAAAAAAGTGTCTGCTTAGATGAACAGTGTCTGATTTCATTATCACATTATCACTAGAGCAGATTGCACCATACTTTGCCACACTGGCTACTGAATTAAATTCCACAATGCTAAGGGCCTTACTATATATCAGGACCCCACCCACTGCCGAACTACAACCACCTTCTTCTCAATTCTAGTCCATTTGTTAGAGAAGCACACCATGCAATGTTTCTCCTTGCTAATGGTCTGGCTGTCTGGCCTAGGAGGGAACAAGCCCGAATTCTGTCAAATTTAATCTCTTAATAAGGTTGAATACTAAAGTGAAAGCCACCGTCTCCATCATTCCACCTCCTTACCCGTTTCTTATCCGCACTGGGCTGCTGCTCCCTCATGCAAGCACGCTGCTTCAGAGCACTTAGCTTCACCCGGGACATGTCGACTGAGAGGCGAGGAAGATGATGGGGGAGGGAGAGCTCGGTTGCACATAGGGCCTTGTTAATGGGTACACAATGTGCTGAGAGACAAGACGCAGCACACTCCAGCAGACAGTGCTGTCATCACAGAGGGAGAGACAAAGTGGGAGGGTGAGCTAGAGAGGGAGAGAGGGTTATTATTCTCCCACTGTTTATCAGCTTCCATTGGTGAGCACACAGGCACGTGAGGGCCACAGCATTAAACACACACACACACACACACACACACACACATGCAGGGGTCGACCCACGCAACACAAACATGCACACACATGCTCAGTGGCATGTAGGCAGACATAGAAATAATGAAATGAGGAAGATACACATTCACACCCACATACACACGCGCAGCGGAGTTAAGTGAATCTCCTAAATCACAAGTCAGTACTCAATTCATTAGAGAGCTCTTAGCAGCTGTTCTTGTCTAACTACATCAAGGCAAAGATTTAACACATGAATCTAACACCGAACACTTAGATAAGTCTGCTTTTCTATGAGATGGAGGAATTCATCCAATAAAGTCCTGCCCAGAAACTGGTTTAAAACCATAAGTCATAAGTACCGTTAAGCCGGCAGTATAGAGCAAATGAAATCAAAATCAGTGTATTCTCATAGGCAATACAGTGGGTGTGCGACCCAAAAAAAGTTGCTAATTAGGCTTTGATTGCTGCAGTGTGTGCAGGCCTCCAGTTAGTGCTTGTTGAGAATTTCACACAGTCTAATTTACTGCCCCTAATTGTGCCATTGCCTGCAGTTGGTTACAGTGATATTATGTCATTAGTTGCACTTCTTTCGTGTGAGCTGCAGGTGTATGTTTCCACTTTAACTGTTAGTTGTCTTTCACCATTGGCTAGATGGATGAGTTATGTGCACGGATGAATGATTTTTATTTGTTTCTATTTGTTTTATTACAGACACAATAAACAAATACAGTACAGACACACTAGTTGCTTAGATGTGGGAATACAGTAACACTGCTACAAAAACATCAGGGCTAGAAACACAAGTCAGATGATCACACAAGTTGTGAACACGACAACAGTTGAGTTAGATTACAGCTTGTTAATGAACATCATATGTGTAAATTATCCTCTAAGAAAAACTTCTGGTTTTATTTTTATGCTGACCAACAATATCACTACAGCGAAGCCCACTGAGGCAAGAAATGCTAATGCTCAGTCAATCAGCTTGTGAACTAGTCAACAAAGAATACAGTGTGTCAGTTATGACACATAATGTTTACAACACATTTACAAGAAATTGCTTTTATTGCCTAATCTTGGCCACATATGGGACTCCATGGATTTGCAGAGTTTGCCGTCCTACCTGTGATGTCACTGTCTCTGCAATTTTGTCCCACTTAGTGAGCATAGTGCCTTTATTACCAACATGAATAACTACTAAAAACTATAAAAGAAGACACAAGTTATAATAAGACAGGGATTTTTATTATCATCTACTGGAATCTACTGGGAAGAATCTACTAGGACTGTTTTCATCCACACTGTTACCAGCCCCGCCCACATCCTTGCTATGTTCGGCACATATGGGGAGTTTTGGATGCCTGTTCTAATCTAATTTACGTTTAGAACCCATTACGAATTGATTAACATGTAAATTGAATATAAATATGTTACTAATTTTAAGATTCACATTCAACAAAGTAGATGACTGAGGTAATTCTACTTCTGCTTTTTCTTCTGTGTGAAAGCAGCATGAAAAGCATACACACCCATAACAGAGCTACAACAAAGCTCAAACATTTGTGTTCAGTTTTTAAAACTGTAACACAATCTTCCATTATGAAATCAGTGTTCACCTCAGAGGCTGCAGCTCTGCTCTCTGTGTTGGTCAGACTGCTCATAATAAAATTATGCTCAACAAAAACAAACAAATTAGCTTGTCAAGCACTGGTTAATTAACCTTGTAATGTAATGACCAATATAACCAATACACTAATATATTCTGATAAATTAATAGAAGGAGGGTCTGATGGTACTAAATGCAAAAAACATACATTTTTAGAGAATTGTTTGGACGTAGTTTATAATAAACATGGCTGAGCAACGCATTATTCATGTATGAATACAGTATCAACTGATGTTAGGTTCCAGTGAAGATGCTTGAAACATGCTCATCACTGTCTCCCCGTTTACACTGGGTCAAGATGAATAAATGATTAAAACAAAATTCCAAACAGTCTTATGGTTGGGGCTGTTTTAAATATATCTGTGATTGTTTTTTAGATATTATTTCAGACATAACAGTTCATGACATCATAAACAACCTCAACAGAGCAGTAGTGAAGCTATCACAATCCACCGTTCGAACCCAGTTGCAAACCCCTCATCAGCAGAAAGAATCAGACAGCCAGGTTGGAACTGAACTCGCAGTAAAGTACAGAGATGAGGTACATCGTTTCTGGAACAAAGTTATAGTCTGATTAACCAAGATTAACCTCTACCAAACATAAAACTATGTGTTCCAATACTTTTGTTGAGTTAAAATAATCTGATACACAGGGATGTCACTAGGATTGAAAGACAAGGGGGGCTTAGCCCCCCTGGGTTGTAGGAAGAAATTAACGTGTATAGCGAGCGCTAAAACATTTTAACCAAGCCTAAATAGGTTTCATTAATTTTATTATTTCTTGTACAGCAATTCTACAGCAATTAATTTTTTAAATAACAGTCTAAATGAGTCCATGAGTTTAAGATTTTTCACAGCCGACATGTTGGGGTTGTTTTCATTAAAAACATGCTAGCAAATATATCCATCAATGCATTTAATAATATTAAATGTGATACATAATATCTAAAAACTATATAGTTTAATTCAACTCATTTCCTTCTTGCTTGGTGTCTTTTCAAATAAAGTCATTTATTTCTGCCTATACCATTGATATTTCTCTATGCAACTGAAGACAGAAGATAATATAATGGTGCATTGCAATCATTATTTAATTCATAATTGTTTATTCACTAATAGATAAATAACCAATTATAACGACAGCATTATGTGGGAACTGATATTCTGTCAAAACAAGAAGAAAGATGGACAGCTGCAGCTGAACTTCTAAATTAGTGTTAAAATACCCAACAAGATCACCTTTTCTTTCACTTAAGGCAGTAGTGTCCAAACTTTTTTAATGAGGGCCAGATTTGATAATATGATGAGTCCCCAGACATTTTGTACAGTAGGATTTAAATACATATGCACTGTTTTATAGCAATTTTATTTTCATTGTCACAATTATCATTTTAAATTGCCAAGTCTCACAGGAGTGAACAAATGAAAAAGACTATCTATCCACCCCTGTCTTTGTGTTAATACGCAATTAGTTTGTGATAGTTTGCATCCCAACCTGCCACGGCCAGGATGCAAACCCAATACTCTGGTATCAGAGCCCAACACCCTACCAGCTGAGCTAACAGAGACGATGTGCAACTCACGATAAGATGTGTATTCGTGATTGTATGTGGTGGTCTGGTCTGGCCCAAGATGCCAGGGATGATTTTTTTTTTTTTATCCCAGTCTGTCCCGGGTCATAAATAATACATTTTTAAAACCAAAGCCTGGACCTGGACATGCCTGACTTAAGGAAACATAAGTAAAGTTCAGCAATTAACAGTCACTGACACCTACTCACAGTTTCAGACTATGAAGTGATTCTCTGACCGCTTCGTTCTGTTGAGGAACTTTGTTAACAAGCGACGACATGTAGCTTCCTCCTAGGTCCTAATGCCCACCTCAGCAGCAGCTTAAACAACCAGTACGATCATTTTAATCAAATAATGATAACTACACTTGTTATCAGTGATCACAGTGTTAGGACTTTCTTAGAGCTACTCAGACAGTCTGCAGTAGTGTTTGGAGGCTGATTGACGGTAGGCGTATTGCGTCACTTCCTGTTGCCGACACTGATCGTTCTGTTACATGTTGTGTTGTTTGCCACTC
>JAUMHL010000011.1:15256176-15278393 GCA_032362345.1 Sandelia bainsii
CTTGCTATGTAAAGTGCCTTGAGATGACCTTTGTTATGATTTGGCGCTATACAAATAAAGATGAATTGAACTGAATTATTATTTATTTCAATTCAAAGTATTGCTTCTATTTATTAAGTGTGTACCTGCGCTCAGTGATATCTTGTATGAAATATATACACATATATGTATATATAATTATAACATATTATGATTATTACTATAATTTTAGGGGGGCTTGGGAACATTTCAGGGGTGCTTCACCTCCCCTAAAATAGACCTAACGACCTCCATGCTGATACAGAAGGTGCTGTGTTCTATATTGTTTAATGTATCTAGGAGTAAATAACATCAGATAAAAGCTGAAATTCTGAACTTATATGTCTTATATGAATCTTTTGATCCGCTGAAATTAACCTTGCCATTCCGTTACCTTTGGAGGGAACTGTACATTCCTCATGTATTACAATAAATTACAACAGCTTTGACTGTTTACTGCTCTTTTTCTAGGTGATGGATTGCTTTTAAACATGATGGATGGATGAGAAAACATTTAATGAAAGGGATCACTCAATTTGGGAGACCATTAAATCACTAGCCCATAGTCACCTCCTCATCCATGGTTTTTATTTAATGCTAGAAAAGACTAATGTCTCCATTCAAGGTTGTTTTTTGGTTCAGGGAAAAAATATACAGTCTTTTCTTTTCTTTTTTTTACTGTAAAAGCTGTAACAGAGCCGATGTACTGACAATACATTTTCCCCACCTGACAAAATGAGCTGCCTTCCTTTAGAGCACTTTTATTCCACTAGTAGTTCATCCCGAGAGAGAAACTCAAATTTTCAGAACACCAATTCAAATTGATTTTTAGCTGGGCGTATAGTTGTAACTTTTAGCACAGCCAGAGTGTTTGTTTTGGATTCTTCCATTGGGATTTATGTTTACTGGAGGTTTTCCAGACATGTCCAACTGGTTTGAGACCCCAAGGTAGACACAGAACATGCTGGAGAGATTATATAAATTATCTGGTATGGGAATGCCTCTGGATCGCACTGGCTGAGCTGAAAAACACTGCTGCAAAGAGGGACATCTGGACTACCCTGCTTAGCATGCTGCCACTGTGACCCAACTCCAGATAAGCAGCAGAAAATTGTTGGACGGATGAATGGGTTTATTTACTGCATCATTTCCTTCACCACACTCCACCCTCTGGAGCAGGCAGACAGACAGACCTGCAGCCGCAGTATGTGGGAGCATTAGAAAACACACCAGTTGAGTATACTGGAAGTCCTACTCTGTGAATGTGTGACTTGAGTCAGGTTTGGTGACTTTTAACAATTGGCCTTTTTCAGCTCTCACCAAGAAAGCCAAGAAAGAAAATGTCTTCAAAACCCAAATTGCAGCAATTTTCCATAATCTAAAAATCTGATTACTGCCAAATAGAAGTAACTAATGTGAAAGTGCACACATGAGAGTGCACTGGGGCCTCCCAATATCAGATAGAAAGTAATATTCCTCATGATTGGTTCTGTGATGGTTAGGATTCAAAGCACTATGTTGAAGGATAAAGACTTTCAACTGCTGTCTGAGGCCTGCACTCTGATTAACTTAAGCAAAGGCTGTGTGTTTATACTCAGCTGTCAGAAACAATAAGTCCATGGACAACACGGTGGGCAGCTCAGGCTGGCGATGGTGGGGGTGTGGGGAGGTAGAGGTCACAGAGAGACGGAGAGAGACCGATGAGGAAAGGAAAACAAGATAGAGGATACAGGGCGTAACCTTAGAGTAGAGAAAATGTGGGACTGCGTCTGTGTGTTGTGTGTGCATGTGTTTGTGCTTGAGCAAACCAGTGAGTAAGCAAGTGTGTATGTTACTGTGAGAGACAGACTGAGAGACATGCCTCCACCAGTGCTGAGGGCAGCAGGTTTTTGGCAGAAGCAGTGCTTTCGTGGGCGGAGGGAAGGAGAAAGAGACAGGGGAATCAGGGAGATGGAGTAGGAGGAAGTGGAAGAGGAGGAAGAGGGAGGTTTTGGCTGTGGTACCGGTACCATGTGGCGATGGCAGGATCGTGTCAAGCCTGATTGGCTTTGGTCTTTGATGGAAGTTGACCTTGAAAGCTCACTGCTTTTAACTGACTCTGACTGCTCGGTGAACACCAGGCGGACACATTCCCATGCTCCAGGCCACAGTCAGCAGCAGGCAGCCACACACACATGAGAGTGTAGATGTGCACATGGCATACTAACACACACTTGCAGCATGCAAGCATCATGACTTGTTAAAATGTCCATTTAGTCAATTTACAAAAAGGTCAGTAATTTCTAGTGGTGTTCTAACAAACTAGGTAGTTTTGGATTTATTTGCTCAAGCTTTTACGTCCTAAATATCTGCTACCAAACAAACAAAAGGTGGTAAAGTAAATTTTATGGGTGCTGCTAGAAAACATAGAAAACTGGAGTGCTTCTTTTCCAAAACAATGGGTCCTATTTAAGTGCATTTTCATATTCTTATGGTAATTTTATCATTACCATAACTGACATCCCCACATTGCTCCATAACTGTTTTCCATGTGCCGATTTGTTAGACACACAAAAACATTTAATTAATGACAAAGTAACGACAATTTCACACTGCGGCTTATTGAGTCCTGCTGTCTAAAACTGGAGGTGAAAAACATAAACTTAGAGGCGCCCTGCAACAGTCAGAAAAAAATCTATATAGCTGCCAACAACATGTCGTCATTCTGTATTGTTCTGTCGCAGAAACTGTTAAAAAAATAATGATTTGCTTATTGAACGCAATTACAGAGAGAGAACATTGTACAAAAAGTGATGGTAAACATGATAAAATTCTGAGGGTTTATTTAGTGACGATAGCAAAGCACTTATGTCAGAACACGGAAGTCAGTGAAAGCAGGAAATAGGAAGAATCTTGAGCTTGTGCTAAGGCTGTTCTTCAACTGCTTCTTTTTTTATGTATTTACTCTATGTTGCAGGTTTAACATTATTCCACCTTATGACATTTAATCTGTAAGAGCTCAGAAACCTGACAATGCAGACAAGAATAAAAACATTCTGGTCCTGACCCTCATTAACATACATTACACTACATTTATACTATCTTATGCTTAAAGCCAACCTTAAATCATAATCCTTGAGGTGTTTTGAGGATCATAAAGTCTTTGAGGATTTTCCTTATTGTGTTATCCTTTCTAGGACAAATTGCTGTGATAATAGTGCAACAGCGCGCAGATGTGTAATCCTACCTAGCAGTGAACAGTGAATGAACTTGAAAGGCCAGTCGGAACCTGTGGTGGTGAAGGTCGCACATCTGAGTGGTTCCTGAAGGGCACGGGAAAGTGATCCTGCCTTTAAAAAGCCCACCGACAACACATTAGCAGGTATCAAGGGAGCAGCAATCATGACACACATACACACACCTTCACACCTTCCATTCAGAGGATCCCTTTTCACCATTAAACAAGTAATTTGCAAAAATTCTTCTCAAATTTCACATAGGATCGGCATTGGAAACATAGGATTTCACATTTCCCCAATTTTGAGCAAAATATATTAGAATCAACACCTACAAACAAGTAATGCATGGCCTCTACTGCAGCCAGAAAATGACCACTGATGCCTGCAAGGGATTTATATATTTTATTACTTTTTGTGCACAGCACTGACACCAAGATTAGACTTCAAAAATGCTAATTGTTATTTGCTGTGTCCATACCACAGTAATCACATTCTACTTCTCAGATGCAATTTTACAGATCCCGTTTTTCTTCTAGAAAAACATAGCACAGTGTGGCCTTGATTGATTGTAAAAGTGCATTATTTAAACACATGTGGCTGTGAAGCACAAACAACATGCATTTTCTTATTCATCTTTATGAAAGCCAGTCTGCCTGATGACTGCTTTTGTTGTTAAAGACCGCTGCTTGTTTTTTTAAGCCTACACTTTGAGATGAGTGCCAAGCAATTTTGTGAACGAGTTAGTGCCTGCATTCAAGGATGACAAAAGACTGTGAAAGCCAAGATTTTTGTCTTCAACAAGGAAAAATAATAATAATGATGGCTGATTTGACTGGACACGTTTAACTACTGGGTACATGGATATTGTTTATAGTAAGATAGTTTATGGTAAAAGAGCAATTATGTAAGGTCACATATAAACATACAACTCATATAGCACCTAACATCAAACATGAGAAGTGAAAATAATTGAATTCCCAATATATTACTAAGGTAGTAACGTGTGAGACTTTCGTTTTGCTCTGCAGTCTGCTCAGTTTCAAGGGAAAATATAACACTTTTTAGTCTTATATATAAATGTACCAAGTGTATAGCTGCTGGTCAGATTAATACTTTACAAGCAAAACATAACCTGAGCTCATAAATTATGATGAACTGGTGTAGAATAAACGAGCCAACAGTAGGAGTAATTAGAGCCAGTGCTATCTAAAACAGCTTCAGCATTAAAATTCTGCACAATACTTGAACTTTGTTAGAGTGAATATTATGAGCAGTTTTACTTTTGATACTTCTGAAGGGAGTTTAGAATTGAGGTGTAGTTTTGATTCCCAACTCCTCCACATCACATGTTGAAGTGTCCTTGGGCAAAATGCTGAACCCCCAAGTAGCTGGGGGCCTTGAATGGCAGTTGATTACAACACAAATTTCCCCATGGGATCAATAAAGTATTTTAAAATGCATGAAAAAACACCAATACTTTCATATCCCACTTTTAGTGAAGATAAGGATTTTTCATGGGATATTTTACATAGTGATATTGCTATATACCATCCAGATTTAAACCTTCAGCACTTAATGTGCATTTGAGTATTAAGCATGCTAAACCAGGCATTTATGTGTAAAGTAAAAACAGGAGTAGAAGAACATGTTAGTTCATCTTGTAGAAAAACATGTACTGTACTTGTTAAACAAATGTGTGGCACCGACCATTTTAACTACCTCCTGCAAGACCTAGTTGAGTTTTATCCAGTGCAACAACTGTTCAGATGACACACGTGGATATGATCTACTCATCAGAGGCTTGTTCAATTAAATCACTCCACAGCCATTGTTCACTAGTTGTAAGCAGTGTTGCGGAAGACACATTGAAACCGCAGGTTTGCGAGCTACCAATGACTTCACACTGGACCAAAGTGAACTACAGCAGAGATAAACTAAGGAGAAATAGTGTGGTTGACTAAAGCTGCTTCGAAAAAGTAGTTCAAACTACTGTTAAAAATGATCAAATTGACAATGTATGTACATGTGATGTGAAATAAAAAGTCACATGGCAGCAGAAAAGGCCACTCAAATATCTGTATTAAGTGCCTACTTAATAAAATACCCCACGATTTATGGGAAAGTGCAAAGTGCAGGTGGCGATGTTGCACCAAGCAGGATTACGCATTTAACCAGGTAACTTCCTAAACAGCATGCAACAATTTTTTTGAACATTTGTTGATAAATAGCCATAATCAATACTTATGACTAATTTGCACTTGTTATAATCAGGTTTAGTTTTATTCATTCAGATTCAAAACAATAAAAACTATAGCCAATTTTTTTTACAGGTGAGCTAACAATCCAGTTTCCTGGAATACCTCTGAGATCTAAAAAGTAATTTAACTACTTGAATCACTTTGCAAGTGTGGTTGTAGTTATGCTACTGCAAAATGTAGTGAAACTACTAGTTTAATTACATGTAGTTCAGCAGTGGTTCAGCGCATGGCTGTCTTTGCAGAAACTGGATCAGTTGTATCCAAAGCACAGCCAGGAGGAGCAAAAGTTACCACCCCATCAGAAGTTCAATATTTCAAGCTTGTTCACTGAGAGGTCGAAAGACTGTTTAACAGATAAAAAATTGGCTAAATAAAGAATGCAAAACTCCAATCAGCAAAAGTACTGTCAAAAAGGCCATCTGGTAGTGATCTCAGAGGATGAGTAGCACTTTCTTAAATATTTCTCAGAAAGGGAAACAAGGCCAAATGCTCGGGGTGTGCTTTTAGAAATCCCAGTATAGCTTCCACTAGAACTGAGATGAGATGTAGATGTGCAAGGCTCTTAGTGTCACAGGCATTTGTGTTATTTTGGGAAACTAAACCCAGAATGTATCTCACAAAAAACTGTAAAACTGTAAAGCCCCATTCAGCATCTCCATATGCTATATAACTGTAAAAATGTCATGGTCTGACTCCACTTTCACAGCAGAGATGTAACTCTGATTTTTAAAGGCAGTGACATTTCATTGTGAAATACAGTATGCAGTGAACAATCCCACAGGTATCTAGCTCTCATGTACTATTCATCCTATACATTTTTACTCACACAATCCCTGTTGGATCAGCCAGCAGCTTGGATTGTCGCCACAGCTAATGTACATACACAGTTACAGACAAAGACCTTTGATGGTAAAGGGCCCGCATGGTATCAAGAATGGGAGAAATGAAAAACAGGACATAAAATGTTTCTCTTGCTGAGCTATATCCAACCACGCCTGCAGGTTCATATTTTTTCAATTGTGTTTCTAGCAAATGCTTTTGCTACTGCAAAGCTTTTCGTGCTCGTCTCCTGGGTCTAAATATAGATAGAGGTAGAAAGAAGAAGGCGTGAGTGAGTGAGAATGAGAAAGTGAAACATCTCATGCTGGCATGTTGTCAGATCATCTTTTTTTGGTGCTGAATTTTCCAATTATGGCTGAGTGACATGTAGTGTATCAAATGGTGAGGGTGCTGGCGCTCATTTCATTGCAGACAGCTGTTAATGAGCTTTTTATCATCTATTTGTGTGATTTCTGTGAGAGAGAAGATAAAAGTGGAGGTCTTTGAGAAAATACTTCTCAGACACCTCTAATTGTGATCAAATAAAATATAATTTTTAACACCTGATAAGCTTTGATCACAATTGCCTTTTTTCTTCCTTTGGCATTTTCTGAAACGCTAAATCAGCTAGTATAAAATCTCTTGTGTAAAATAGGATAGTAACTGGACTATATGTTAGACTATATGATACCATCTAATGTACACACTGTACCTACCTTATTGCTGTTGAAACACATGCATTTCATAATATTTACACCCATGTAAAGAACATTGCAGATTCTTGGTATAAATAATGTTTATTTTATTCTATAAGAGAGATCTATTTACCTACTTATTTTCACTGAACAGTTATGTAGGAACTCAATTTTTAAGAGACAGGATTGGAGACTAATGATCACATGATGATACATACATGGAACATACTATAAATAACATGGTTATTCATAAGTTCTGTAATTCTTCCTTTACTCCCAGGGGTGTGAGTAAATGAACAGCAAGGTCACAAAATAATGATATTACAGCAGGTGATGCCTAACTGCTCAGCTCATGCAAGCGCAACATCAGTGCTGTGCCAAACCTGATGGAATACTCCATTAAAGGGCGACTTCACTGATTTTCAACTTGCTTCCCATCGTTCCAATTTAGGTTCTAGTAATAATAATAATTGATACTTCACTAATGCCCTTGGGGAAATTCTTTGTGGGCAGGCTGCCCCTTTGAGGCACCAAGGGTTTGGGGTTCAGTGTCTTGTCCAGGGACACCTGACATGTGGCCAGGAATCTGGGAGGGACCAGGAATCGAACCACCAACCCTGGGGTTCATGAACTTCCCACTGCCTTTCCTATATAAAAATATCTCTTTCAGTTCATATAATGTCATCTGTAAAGTTCTAGAGGATCAGGTCAATGAAGACTACATGTCTGTAATATGAGCAAATAGATTATCATCTCAACTGAAAACTATATTCTATAGCAATGGCAGAGTGAAGTCTAAGGCTATTCATACATTGAGAGCAAGTTGAAAATCAGTGAAGTCAACCTTTAATTATTGATCAACTGATTAATCAGGGTCAAAACTAAGGAAGTAAGAGTCGTAAGTTGTAAAATATAGTAGTTTTACCATAAATGTTGGCCTCAGGGTGGGAGTCTAAAAAACTGAATTTTAATCGCAGGGAAGTCATCAATCACAATAATCAATCAAAATCAATCACATAATACTGAAATTTGTTAAAAATTAGTCATTGCAAAATATATGTTTGCTCTTATGTACTGTATGTACAGTATACATAAAATGCATTGTGTATCCTTGTATGTGTATGTACAGTCTTATCAAATCTAGTGACAAGACCCTTACTATTAATGATTTCCAGAATAAATTTGAAGAACAAATGTATCCTCCATGTTTGAGTAACCGTCTCATATCAGACTTTTAAACAATTTTCAAATATTGATTTAACTGGTAACCAATGCTCACCATTCCTCCACCCAAACCTGGATGACTTTCTAATGACGACCAGCATCAATCACAGCATTAGTGGATGCCACTGAACTTGGAGATGAATCATTGTTCAGAGGAACAGCCCTGGGTGTCCTCTATCCTCCCTAAAGGAAGTGCTTTAGGGGTTGAGCTGGGAGGGGTGAGACACACACATCAAGCTTTGATGATTAAGAGTCCAGATCAAGTGACCATGAGTGTCAGCTTCCACACAACACACAAACCTTCCAACTGCTCTGGTCTGGTAGAGTGTGAAGCCTCCCCACCTGCCTTGGTCGTAAGGTGGGGTGGGGGAAGGCATAGAGCCCGTCATCCCCCACTGATGGATGGGGGACATTACGGCTCTTGGGGACAGGTGCCACTGACGATTAAAGACCTCAGCCAGTGGCTTGGAAAAAAGGAAGTAGAAACAAGAGAGAGGAAGGAAAGGGAAACTGTTGCCGCAGAACGAGTAAACACAGACGCTGCAGGGAAAGCAGACACCAAACAAGTGGTGAGGTGGAGGGGAAGGAGAGGGCGTTGCAGGTAGAAGAGAGACAGATGGTAAGAACAGATCTTTTTCTTATAGTTATATTATTAATTGGATACAATATGACTGGCTTTGTACCAAAATAGTGATCACACATGCCTGCTAAAAGGTGTGGAAACAGTTCTCCTTTCAGCCCCCTGTCTTGATGCAGCCTTAACACAACAGACACCTCCCTCTTTTCGTCATCTGTCTTCCAGAGTCCTGCAGCTGCCCGACTGCTCTCCTCTGTGCTGTGCTGATGACATTTGTTTCCTAACCCTGTCAGTGAGCTATAGGGAGGGAGCTATAGTATTACCTCCACGGCCTCAGGGGCAATTCCCCTTTCTGTCACTGGTGCTCCCCTGCCTCTCTATTGTGTCACAGCATCATTGTTACCTCGTAATTGGTTCTCTACATTGTTTCTGACTCATTCATTTCAAGTGTCAATGGCCTCAGCAGTGCCCCAAAAAGCTCAGATTTGCAGGTAAATATATCATGAGCAATTAGGAATATGAAATGTTTAAGCTCCCTTCCATCCCCCTTATCAGTGCAACCACAAAAACCCAGAGATGTAGCTGATATATGGCAAGCTAGTACCAAATTAGGCAGTGGTTGTCATGACATGTCACACATGGGATCCTCCATTCCTAGATAATGATCGCAGACACTAAAATGAAACCCCTATGGAGATAAAATGTGACAGAAATAATCTGTGCACTGCGGTTCCTTTCCATTATCATTTCCGATCATTTAGAGAGTGAAAGACGCGCTGTTGAGAGGCAGACGTGTGAGTGAAAGACAGAAGATAGGAAGAAGAAAGCAGCCGTCCACCGGGAGCGGACCACTCTTTGTTGATGCCAAGTTCAACAGACTGACTGTGGAATTGAATCTTTATAGGACAGTGGCAAGGAATAATAGGCCCCGGCTGAGAGAATGGAGCTATAGTTTAGGTTTCAACTGCAGAGTGAAATGTACTGCCATCAGCAGAAAGAAGGACAGGAGTGGGGACCAATGACTATCTCCGCAACACCAGTGATTATTTGGAAATTGCCTTGCCATTCAGCCATAATTTGCTTTGTAATGACTGAAAATAGCTGGGGATGAGTCCTCCCAGATTGCAACGCTATCAGAAATTGCGGTCGTGAAAAACAACGTTTTCACATTTGCAAACAGCAGCGGGAACCACTTCAAGAAATCAACCCCCTCCGCACCCCCAACCCCACTATAATTTCAGCTATAGCTCCTCTTCTGATCCCTCACTTTTTTTTCACTCCATCTCTTTTTTTCAGCTAGACCCAATCCGTCAGTGTTTACTGTTATAATGTTTAATATTTGCTCATCTGCTTACCCATAATCCCTCAGCACACATTCCCTGTCCTCCTTGGCCTCTATATGAAGGCTTTGTCGTCATTGACGGATTAACTCCTCTGAACTTCTCGGAGATGATGCCGAGTTAAAACATACTACTGAACTATGTCTGGCTGTCATAAATAGTGTCTCTTTGGGATGCCTGTGTGTTTCTGCTTGTGTGCCTGTTGTGTATTTCTTTAATGCTCTCAAGGGAATTCTACTTCATGAGTCCTCTTAGACAAAGTAGAGGACGCTTTGATAAGGACTTTAAAACACATTTACCAATAACAACAGCTGTTTTCCCCACAAAGCCATATAGCTTCCTGCTGACTTTTTGACCTTTTTGCCCAAGGACCAATGCGTCCTATTATGGAATAAAAAATATTTTCTCCTTCTCCAAGCGCTGTGACAATCAAAACCAAGCAGAAGTTTTAGTTCATCAACAGCTGATGTTATTGTAAAGTATTTCCAACAAAATAAACTGTAAACAAAAACTTTTTTATTGTTGCTCTCTTAAAACATACGTACCCGACCTAATTATAATGAAAGGAGTGTTCCTTCCCAGTTAGTCCATGTCTGATAGGTTGTCATGTGGGTGTCTGCTTCTGCTTGAAAGTGTCCCTTTATCAGTGAATCCACACAAATACTGCTCTGAGCCTCTTGCCAGCTTATCTCTGTTAGACCGTTAATTAGCACCAAGTGCAGCAATTACACTCAAATATCCTGTGCAACAAAGACACAAAAGATGGCCCCCTACCTACCCCCACCCTGCTGTACCCTGGCCTTAAAACTAGACCAGCTCCCACAAATGATGAGAAGGAGACAGGGTTGAGGAGAAGGAAATGAAGAAGGGAGATTTTTGAGGAACACAAAGACAAAAGTGGGATAAGACTCCAGTGTCATTTTTAATTGCTTTGTCTCTCCTGAGAGGAGCCCCAATCTGGAAGGTTTTAGATTGTGAGTCTCCTCTTGAATCCTCAAACTTTATATGTGCATATGCATTAATGCATTTTCGCAGATACAGTACACACCTTGTGGTGTTTAATTTTATGGTGGACAGGGGTCAGCATGGGAAACATTTTATGATGCCCAACAGGTGTTAAGATAACACACTGCATTGCAGATCAGACCTGTCAGAGTGCTCCTGCTGACCCATGTCCACCAGGCAAAGACCATATCTATCTAAAGACCTATTTATCGCAGTTGATACACTTGATATTTGAATTAATACTTTCCAATCTCCCTACATGCTTAAACATATGGTAGAGGGAGTGATGAAGTCAGATTGTCAGATATGGTTAAGAGTAACTCTATATACTTATTTAAATATTAATAAACTGTTCCAAGTAAACTTAAACAGCAATGAGTGGTGTGCTCCAGAAAAATACTATAAGAACTCATATCTTTTTCCTTTGGTAGACATGAGTGTCCACAGACATTACATTTGATTCCTCAACAGAAAGACCTCTAACTGTTGTCAGAAACACTTATAAGCAGGAGTGGACTTTACCTGGGCCTCCTAACTAAGAGGGGTCATAATATGCAGAAATGTAATGTTTTACAATACAGACACAATTATTTTCTTTTTCTAAGACATACAGTTTATACTATATATACCTAATGTATCACCAGCATCCTTCCCCATCAACCCTGTCTCCACAAAACAATTCTTTATGCAACTAAACTGCAAATGAAATTACATTTTTGAGAACATAATGCACTGCATAGATTATGTTCTGATGCAATGCAAATATTTTTATATTCTAAACTTTATTTTTACAGTGACCAGAGAACAAACTTATCTCAAAGATTTCTTCACAAACATCCACCCGCACCACACATCCCCAAACCCCAAAAGTAAGGGCACAGTCACAAGAAAAACAAGAGGAGAGGGAAACAAAATTATATAGTAACATATTTTATTGAATTAATGAGAGACTACATTTATACAGTTAGTCAGCAAATGTACAAAGCAAAGAACTAAGACACTAGAGACCCAAGTTCGACTCCAGAGTCTTAAAAGTGGTCAAGCTTAGGCAAGGAATGCATTTCAGGAAAAGTTAAAGAAAAAATATTTATTTAAACACTATTAAGCCAGACCACACTCTTTTCTTAACCTTATCCAGGTGTTGGCCTAAAAATAACCAAAAGGTTTAATAATGCTATAGTCAGACAAATATATTTTGGAGGACAAATATGCTGTAAGGGAACATTTTATTCACACATTCAGTGTCAATTTATTTGCCACTTGCCATTTACATTATTTTCCAGCACTGTGCACCAAATGTAAACATTTGCTGCTAAGCTGGGTACCAGTTTTCAAGAAGAAGGCAAAAAAGGAATGTAAGGATCAAGCTCCCTGCCCCGTCATCCACTGACATGTGTCATCCCAATCTCTTTTGCTTAATTACATTCATAAGGAAAATGTCCTTGAAATATAACCCACTTTGAACAGAGCCGTGAGACTTTCCCAGTCAAAGTGGCTTCTAGTGTGAGATGTTTTTTTTCTCTTCAAGGCTCATTAAAAGTTATCTCAGAATGACCATGTCCCCGGACAGGTTCCCATCACTTTCTGTTCTTTCCACTGAGCATTAAGTCACTGGATGTTGAGGATTTAATAACCAGACTTTCTGAGGAAAAGTTCAGAAGATCAAGTTTTAGTTGCCAAAATGAACTATGCCACTAACATGAGTTAACACAGATGAAACAATTCTGTCTGTCTGCATCTGTGTACATCAGCTATTGCCATAATACCACTAAAGTTCTGACAAAGCACAGGGAAGGCCTCACATTCGACAGGGCCCCCAAAACAGTAGATCGGTGGAGCAGAAGACTGTGCATTACATTCTCTGACTCACTGAAGAGTATCTGTTAGCGTTCAGCAGCAGTGTCCATCAGCAGCAGACAGCAGGTTGTAGGCTTCTGAATGTAAGTGTTGTTTCTAAATACAGTCTGTATACGCTGCCCCTATTGTTAGTTTATGTCAATGCTAGCAGTAATGAATTGTTTTACTTGGAGAGGAAGGGGAATTTGCAACAGTACATTCATCATCAGATGCTAGGAAGGAGCATAATATGAGAATAAGATGAGACCATTTTGAAAGTGCTGTTGTGGTGGTGGCCCAAACTTTTCGATGGGGATTGTGAAGTTGGGGATGCATCTTTTAAAACTTGTCTCCGAAGAGCAGAATTGTGTTAAAGTTTAGAGTTTAAGAATGTAGTGCAGAGGTTTAGGAGAGGACTGTAGTCAGATAAGATGCTCACAAGTACAGTAGGACACGTAGTTGCAAACTGTCTGGATTGTGCTCTACTGCACCTGTGAATATTTGAAAGGCCTTGGGTGTTAGCCTGTTCCCTCCACATGCGCACCGACTGTGAACAGCTGACTAGACCGCAACTAGGAAACTGGCAACCATCTGGCGCCATTGGGGATCCAGTCTCCCCCCTATGGCATTCATCGTGAACAGCAGAACTCAAGGGGAAAGCTGAAGCACAAATTAGGATGTAGCACATAAACTTAAAGATTCTTGCACTGTTTCAGAATTACTTTAAATTCTGGAGGGAGTTGTTATTCTACATCAAACAACATCTGTGACTATGAATTGTTTGTATATGAGACATTTAACAGGTATTCATGTAAAGCTTTTTAATGCCTTATCATAAGTGTCAAACTATAGTAAACATCTGGCTTCTTATGACAGCACTCAGGATCTTGACATTATAAGAGCACTACAGTGTCTTTCTGAAATTATCCATGTCCCTAGAGCAGACATGGGTAATTTCAAAAAGACATTTTATCACTATTTGCTGCTGTGCCCACCTGGCACTAGTGAAGCCTTCAGTGTTGGTCTTAATGTTTTTGACTTGGTGTCCCCAGCATGGTTCAGCCCCTGCAGAGAAGAAAGAAGCTGAGGTGTGATGAGAAACCTTGAGAAGCCTGGAGTTGTACAAGGTTCCAGTAAATCTAAGGTAATGCAAGGTCAGTGCACTTTCACTACTTTCCGTTGAGGAGAAAATGTAATTTTGGATGCCTACCAATCAGTAATTTTGTGATAATGATGGTTGCTGCAGGTGATTGAAGGCTGCCTGTGATCCTGCATGAGTTTTTTGATTGAGGAGATTGAGTGAAAAATTACTTTCTTCAATCCCTAGAGAATATTGTTGCAGTAGTATAGTAGTATTTTTAAAGGTTCCATGAAATGCACCTTTTCAGCTGTTAAAATGGGTTTCCTGGAGTCCTAAAACGAGTTTTGTGACATAATTTGGCAGAAAATCGACAAAGATAACCCCCACAGGTCACTTTCCACCCTGATTCCAGCATGGGCTCTATATACATAGGCTAAAGTGTTGGGGACATGCTGGCTCCTGTGAGTGAGCGCAGGTCGCAGATGCAACTTTGCTGCTGTGTTAAGTGGTTAGTAGCATCAGTTACGCTTTTAAAAAAACAAGGCTACTGTGTAGTTACAGTGTCATAATGGGAGCAAACGGTAACACAATCACGTGACGACAAAACAGTTAAATACTGTGATGTTAAGAACCATGTAAACTGTGTCAATAGAAATGTAATATCAAACTACTAATGTTGCAGTTTTATGCCCTCTGGATCCCTTACCAGTTTTGTGCCCATTAGAGTGAATTCATAAGTTCATAAACTTATTTTACACAGCTCTAACATGCCAACAGGTGTTTGGTTACTGCTGTCGACACAGTGGCACTGGTTCCGTCTATCAACTGAGAGACTGGATAGTTCAGTTGGTAGAGCATCAGACAGCATCAGATCTGAGGGTCTCAGGTTCAAGTCCCTGTTCGGGCATTAATCCTTCATAGGTGCGACCGTGGTGTAGTTGATAGGGCAGGCGACAATCATTTACAAACCCCAGGGTTCCCTCCGATTCCTGCCGAAGTATCCCTGGGCAAGACACTGAACCTCAAATCCTCAAGCGCCTCAAGGGGGCTGCCTGTCCACAAGAATTTCCCCAAAGGGGAAAAAAGTATGGATTATTAACATTAACTTTATGTTATTACGGATCACAGTCATTTGGACAGTTTTTGGCAGAATGTCTGGCAAGACAACATCATCATTATTAACAACAGCAACAAGTGTTAAATCAGTAGCTGCCATTTACAGTAACAAAAGTATGATGCACTTTTCAACCAATATCAAAATGAAAGCTGAAAGTATAAAAGCTCAGAGGTGTAATAATAAAGTGGAAATTTATGTTTTAAAAACTTTTCTATTGTGTTTTTATCACAGCAGATCACAGTCTTTAGCTTGCTTTACTATTCTCCACTATTAATCTTTTCTTATGCATTTTGCAGAGATTTTTTTCAGTGGTCAAAAATTATCATTCAAACCATGAGTATTTTTAACTGGGACACATCCCTATGTTACAGGTGAATGCACACTCAGCGGAGGGGTGAGGGTGGAGGGAATAAATGGGACACAGCGAAACAGCAAAAAAAAGATCTACTTGTCATTGTTTTCCTGTGGTGCATTCATGAGCTGCAGGAACCTCCAAGTGTTGACCCTATACTGATAAGCACTAGTCACAAAGTCACAGCACTCATTTGGAACCAATCACATTTCCTTTTAAAGCCAAGACTTTAAACAAACTCCATGACCTCACGGTAATCTTTGTTGGCAACAACAACAATGCAGAAAATAAAGGCTTTCAGATAAAAATATGTAGATGATGAAATTTACCCACAGCACCAACAACAGCAGCCTGACCTGGTCATTCCTCTCAGAAAAATGTTTCACAACAGAAAGCCAGTGATTTAATACATTTCCTCAGACTAGTAAGTTTTCTTGATGACTGTAATCATAACCTTCTGTGGATCCTACAGCTCCACCACTTCCCACATGCTGCTCTCTAGCCTCTTGTCTGCACATCAATTTCCTTTTATGAGAATCAAACCTTATTATACCTGAAGGTCACACGATTATCCCCTGCCTTCAGAAGCCAAATATTCACATGCTGTAACTTCTTCAGACTGCAGAAGCAAGAGAGACAGATATGTCACATTACCATCATTGCTGCTGATGAAACCCAAATGCAGGGAACAAGGCATAGGTTTCCAAGACAGAGTTAAAGGATCACATTATGCTGCAGGTTAAAGACTGAAAATACTGTAGATCTTGAGAGAAGCGTCTGTGAGAGATACCCACTGTATTCTGGGGAATGTCACTCCTAGGGAGGCACGCAAGCAAAGAGAGAGGGTTGTGAGAAAAGGAAGACGAGTGTCACATCCATTTGTAACTCCCGCTGTGATGTAAGGATGCTGGCGGGGGCTCACTAACAGCGCAGAGTGACGTTGATGGATGCGGGTGAGCGCCCCTGACTCCCCATATACTCATCCATGAAGATCTATCTGTTTGTCATTCTTTTATGAACCCATAGCTGAAAGTTGAAGACAGCAAAAGATGAGAAATCAGGCCAGGAGGATAGATGAGGGTGACAAAGATAAGAGTAAAGGTGAGGAAGAAAGTAGCAGACAGTGTGAGAAGAAGTCTTTCAGGGAAGTGGTGATAGAGGAGGAGACCAGTTCAGAGAAAGTCAGGCAGATAAAGAGAGTACATTATAAAGTTTGTGTTTCATTCTGCCTGGACTTGAACTTTTTCCCTCAATTCTGTTTAAATATTAAAGGGCTGTAATTAAAAGGTGACGAAGTGGGATGCCACAGGGGGCTCCGGCTTTATTGACCCAGGAGTGACAAAGTATCAGTCGCTACGACTTGGAGTCTGCATCGAATGAGGAGAGCTCAGGGATCTTGAGGCAAGCATGTCAAGATGTTTTTATCTGTTTACGTCCAGGCGAGAGCTCCACCAGCCTCCCGGGGCGCACTGACGGATTTCAGGAAAGAGCCCACCATGGCAGATGCGTATTTCTGAGCATTTATGTATTGCTTAATTTGTTTCTCTCCTCCACATGGGATTGGACTCTTGCTGAGAAATGACTGGCAGACAAGAAGGAGGAGGAAAAAGTCAGTTTTCAGTGTGTATGCAGTGGCAATCCCCCTGCCGCCTCAAGTACAATTCCGCCTTGGAAAAACACAGGGAAATTATTCAGTGTGTTTGGCCCTCTTTATGGCGTCTGAATGCTGAAGTTGTTTATCATTATTTCTCAAGTGTATGTCAGCAGTGAGTGCACTCTTGAAAGACAATCACTATCGTGGCTGCACATAAATACAAAACATTCCTTCCTGATGATTGTGCATCAGGGGTATACACCCCCAAACAAGCTGCACAATTACTGATACATTAATTGCATTCTGATATTTAATGATCCGATAACACCTCTGCATGTCGAACAAAAGCAGCTACTGTACCTTGAAATGCTCTCAGTAAGAGGAGAGATGTATGTTCGTCTTCACCCTGTACATTTGTCCCCATCAGAGTAAAACTGTGGGTTGTGAAGTTGTGAAACAGGCACAGAAATTGTATTGGATCCTTACTTTCATTAATCATACATGCCTTTGAGTAAATTCACAGCTCAACAGATTTAATAAGAGACATGCTGGTAGGGCCAGTCAGTCTATGTGCCTCATATATACGTGTAAGAGAGAACATTATGGAAATTCTCAGAGGGATGTGAAGTTTAATAACTGCTCAAAATAAATCAAGAGGCGATATGGAAATTGACAGGCGCTTCTCCCCCTCCAGACTTCAGGTAGCGAGTGGAATTGAAACAAGACCCAGCGTCAGAACATCTCAAGTAATATTACTTCTTGAGGGAGATTCTTATTATGAAGGTTAGAATATTATGTGCCACTCCTTTGGGTAATCATGTAGCGCTTCAGCCGTGGTACTATTGCAGTAAATCACAGTTTATGATAATGACTCAGGAGAAAATCATTGACACCTATGCATCCGGAACACGATGTGCGACATTCATGCATATTCAGCGCGGGCGCCCCAGTTAGTTCCACGCTTTGCTCTTCAGAAAATTCTAGAGCAACATATGTGATTATGTGAGAAGATGTAAATCTGAGGCAGACGACGAAACACAGATGACCTTTATGAACAAATCCGAGGTGACCTTAATGTGCAAATGCAAATGTGAGCAATGACGGATGCAGCTGTAGCCACAAGGGAAGTTGTAGCCACATATGGAGAGTATCTTAACCAGCAGGACTTCAGTGATACATGTTCTAGTGCATGGCTTACGAGCCTGTTCTCCACAAAGACCATGGAAAAGGGAATATCCATATGTCCATATGCTAAAAGGGCATGAGCATTTCATGCACTGCAAGTGGATTAATGTGGTATTAGAATTACATTAAGAACACACAAATACAGCAGAAAAAGTCAGTTTAACTTTCAAAAACTTTAAGTATAAGCTCTTATGTTGTGAACTTTAGCTTTAGCTTAGGTTCAATTTCAACCTCATGCAAACATGTTTTCCACCACCACTGTGTGAACAATATCCAAATCTTTGCTCTGATACTGATCAATCTGTTTAATTTGCATAATCATATCCCATATTGGAATAGTCTCAATCTGTCTTTTAGGGTACAGCCAGACCAAACGTGATGATGTTACCAGGTGATGCAGATACTTCCTACAATTGGAAACCTGGGGGCAGTTCACTGTATTACACTGATAAAGAAGTTCAGGTTCACAGATGATAGAAATCAGTGCTGGAATTGAAATAGATTATATTTCAACTACTCAAGGCTTGGCATTCAGAAGTTCGAGTTCACCATTCTCTGTGTCGGCCTGGTTTTGCACTTCAGTACAGTGTTGGTGCAGCTCTCAGACACCAGCTCACCAGTGGGTGACACTTGTAGTTAGGCTGTCTTCCATAATACCAGAGAAGAAGTACTGCTCTGTTAGTTAATGTTTGTTTACAAATCATATTTACTCAAATAACCTCTCTGCTGCTCTGCATTTCTGCAGAGGCAGACTGGCAATTGTGTTTGGAGTGTATTATTTTTTACACTTTGATGTTTGTCAAATATATTTTCTTCTGCAAAAGACTTTTTTAAACACTCTCCTTGTCTCTTCAGTTTTGCCATATTTTATTTGTTGTGACACATTTGCCAAAGGAATTTTTGTTATTTATTTATACCAGCTTGCTACCACCTGCAAAAGTCCAAAAAATGAGCAAACCCCAAAAACCTCTGTTGCTACAGTTGGTGTGAGCAGGCCAATCAGAAACAGCACTGATGTTGATGATGATGATTGTTAGTTGCAGAGATGATGACTCTGGTTCTGCAAGAGACCTTGGACCACCTATTTGAATGTGCTCCTGCTCGTCTCTGGAAGAGAATCTCGTCCGGATACACAAACACAAAGTGATTCAGCATGTCCTGGAGAATATAAATGCTGGATTATGATTATGAAACCATAACGGCTTGGCTAGATTTAGGCACACAAACTTGTTTTTTGGGTAAAGTAAATACCTTCCTTTACCTCACACTGGACTCAAATGTTAGTGTCTTGTGGGAAAGTCCTGGGTTTTGTTACCCAATCACCAACCCTGCCCTGGTAGGGCAGTTGTCTACGAACCTCCAACCCCAAGCTTCCTGGTACACCCTAATGCCTGGTCAGTTGTTTAAGTGTCCCTGGACAAGACACTGAACCTTTGGTGCCTTAGGGGGTTGCCTGTCAAAAAAAATATTCCACAAGGGGATTAATAAATTATCTATTATTATGATTATTATTATGATTATTATTATGAGTATTATTATTATTATTATTATTATTATTATTATTATTATTATTATTATTATTATTATTATTATTATTATTATTATTATCATTATTATTATTATTGGATGCAGTGATAGCTCGATGAGTTCACTTCATCTTGGTACCATCTTTACATTTATTATTTACTTGTTACAAACTATTGATTTCTTCTCTGGCACAAACATTCTGCAGTAATTCAATCAATCACATAGTCAGGGTCACTGGAGTGTCACTTATAACATAAGTCTTTTTTTCCCTTCCTCTTCAACAAGAAAGAACAGCTAATAAAAAAAATGCGTCCTGACCTGTCATGCTCTCTTATCGTCACAGACTTAGGGTTTAAAAAGGAAAAGAAATATAGTTTTAGCTTGTGACTGCTGAGCCCTCTGGAGATTTGATGGAAGAACTGACAAGCTGTGACAAACTTCCAGGACTGTCCCTGAAGGTGCTGGGGTGAGCATTAAGCAGGCAGAATGACAGACCCTTTTTTTGGTCTTGGAGAGCTGATAAAGCCGGGATTCTGAATCACAGATTTACAGTCACGGTTATGGAAAAGCAGGGTCACTTCTCTCAGACGAGCTCTTCAGATGGAGATGGGGAGCTTGAAGAAAGAAATGAATTAACAATGACCCATCTTTGTCTCTGCCAGACTAGAATTTCAAGGACTTTTTCTGCCGATCATTTTCAAGAAATAGACGCTTAATAAAATGTATCACAGCGTTGTGCTGTTATGAACTTACACACTGGTGTCGTAAGTGTTTAACATTCTAAAGAGGCAGAAAGTCTTGATTTATTGCGGCAATTACATTCTTTTATTATTGCTTACTATTGCCTCTGTTTCTGCTCTGCAAAATATGGCTGCTATAAAGGAATGGTTTTCAAAGCTATATCCCAAAGGACAGGAAGCTTGTATTGGTACAGAACTGCTTTTAATTAAATAGTAGACCAAAAGAAATTGTGAAAAATGGTTTGTTTGCTGTTCTTTTCTGCTCTCACACTTCAGAATTATTTGGAAATATTATATATTGTGATCCAACCACCCAAACTAAAATGGTACAGTAGCTACTTGTTTCTGTTTACTGTAACTTTTGACATTTTGAATAACAATTGTTTTACCAAGAACTGTTTTACAGTTACTGTTTTAAAATTAATTAATTTGCTTTCTTAAAGTTTCTCAATTTTCCACTTGCAGAAAATCAGGTCTGTTTTTTCCATATGCTAATTTTTCATACAAAGGTGATTGCTGAATGAGAACTAAAATGAAAGTCATTATTCAAGTCAGCATGTCAATTGTCGTATGAGATACTGTACTGTAGCTTTATTTTGCTCATAAGAGTGGAAGAAAGAAGTTGTCTCAAACTCTGATGACAAGTTCTTCCATCTGTGGTTCCAGTCAGTCTGCTAAATCAAAAGTGTTTCAAAGATCTTTAATGTTCATACTGGATTTTAGATCAGTAGTGTGTTTAAAGACCTTATGTATAGGAGCTTTTATACAGTGCTAGGAGTATCACATGCAGTTCTGTTGATACTACATTGACAGAAGTATTCACAGTAGCAAAATAATACAGTAAATACAGCACTGAGCCCAGAAGTGTAGCCGGGGGTTGCCTGTGCCACCCCTGTCAGAGTCAGAAGTTGGTAAGTACTTGGCTCATGTTTATTACTGTATGTAGAGCTTGAAGCACAAGGAGTTCTGACTAAATTCATTGCTGAAATCAATAATTATTATAAAAACAATATGTAAAAATAAATCAGATTTATTATGTAATTTTTTTTACTATTACTATTTATTCTTTGTCACTCTTGAATTTTGTCACAGTTGTAAACAGGCAGGAGTTTCACATTTCTCCTGGTTAGGTTATGATTATATGGAGTTAAACATGTTAGTTATTTAAAATTTCACAGTACATACAGTTGCATTTCTTACACTGAACACTTATTATAACTGAAAAGTTCGAAATTTGAGTCTAATTTGAGTGTAACATCTTACTGTTTCATTTTAAATGTGTGCCCCCAGTCTGGGCATCTCATGGCCAGGTCACAGAATACTGATGTAATCTGCAAAAATATCATGCTAAATCAAATCTGTCTCTCTTGCTTCTGACTAAATTTTGTATTGTGAATGTCTCAAAACTGACTAAACTAGATTACTAGTTGAATTAAATATTTTTTCGAGAGGTAGGTTCAACTCTGCCAGTTAATCTAATTTTACAGTAATATATCTCATGGACCACGTGTTGCTACTATACATTATGTCAAGTGATTATGCCTTATGAGTAATATACATATTTTCATTAGGTCATTTTAACTATTATTTTGACTAATCTTTGAGCCATGGACGAAATTTTGTCCCCCCGG
>JAUMHL010000011.1:15284940-15317917 GCA_032362345.1 Sandelia bainsii
ATGTAAAGTGCCTTGAGATGACCTTTGTTATGATTTGGCGCTATACAAATAAAGATGAATTGAATTGAATTGAATCTCTTTGTAGAGTATTGGTTATATATAGACTATGGTCTCTGAATCAGTTACAGTATGTTATGTTTCTGAACACTCTTACCTTTAGCCATGCTGAAGGTTTAATGCTTGTGCAATGGCATAAATCACGTTCTCCAGCAACAACAGGGATATCCAACACCATTATTATCCCAGTATTAGTATTATGAATGGTGAATTGTGGTAATTAATTCTCATGCATTTCTACTGTGATGTCATTCAGTCAGTCCACCACTTTGAAATCTGTCATCACAATTAAATCTCTACAACTGTTGGAAAGATCTCTGAAAATTGGTGTAAATATCTATGGTGTCAAAATAATGTATCCTAACACTTAATAATCACTTGACTTTTCCTATAGTGCAATCACCAGGTCAATGCGTACGACGATTACTACAAAACAAGGTAATTGTGAGAAGCTAAGTTTGTTTTCTGGACCCAAAGAAGACACCGACACAACGAGATTTAAGATGTTTAAAAGTGGAACCACTTAACCAGCAGGTGGCGTTTGACAGCACTAAACAAGAAACAGGAAACAGGAAGGTCAGTAGAGGAAGTGGATCAGTAAGTATGAACATATGATCAGATATTTCTGCCTTACTGTTTTCAGGTGAGAACTCAGGTTTGGAAGAAGTAGGTATTAATCTTTATCCAGGTGGAGGTGAGGAGTGGAGACATGATTGCTTTCAGCAGGCGGAGAACTGGAGACAAGATTGGAGTCAACCCATTAAGGCAAGATGGTTGGAACCCAGAGTCAGCATCCTCTCTGGTCTAAGAAGAGAGGCTCAGCAGGAAGACAATATGTGATAGTTACACAATCATGAATACACACAGATCCAGGCAAGACAGATGAAATGTATCCTCTACTCATCAAACTAATCAGTTTCCAAAACACAGTCCAGAAATCCAATCCACACAACAGAATCCACAGGTCCAAAGCCAGAGAACAGAGTCACAACCAATATCCAGAAATTCACATAGAATCAGAGTCAGGGCCAAAGCCAGAGTTGAAAGCCAGAATAATCTGAATTGCACGTACAGAGCCAAATCTAAGAATCAGTTTATCAGGGCAGGCAGACAGGTTTAGAATATCAGGAAGTCAGTCAGGATAGGACCAGGCTGCAGAGATTGGTGCAACATAAACAGACAAGACAGCCCAGCAGAGCAACTGCATTAGAAAAGGGTTTATAAAGGCCGAAGAGCAGATGCAGAAAATCAAGCTGAATGAGCCAAAGGGTAGATAGGAGGCAAGAGTAAAATCTTCAGGAACCTGGAAGTTGTATGCAGGGGATGTTTAAAGATGAAAGAATGACAAGATAGTAATCATCCAGTCCAGAAGTCAGGTGGGGACAATGACACTAGTGGCTGCAGACCAAGCCACTAGCTCTTAATCTTGTTTTCTTGAATACACAGCCTGTTTTAACCCTCATGAGATTCTATTGTGAAGTAACTTTAATGAAGCAGTTAGACAGAAATTTCACCTGTGCAATAGCCATCTCGTGTACTGAAGAACAAATCAGGCTTTAAGAAAGACTTGAAAGCATGATAATTCTATCTGCAGTACGACTATGAAACAGAAAAGTTTGGAGAAATTGAGCAATCTCATAGCTAAAGTTTAAGTCATAACAGAAAAAGAAAGCCCTAGAAGAGAGAATGAAATTCAAAAAATATGGGGGAATGTATTAAAAGATGAAAGAAGGAGTGTAAGTGAGCTATAAAAGTGATCTTCAGCCATTTCATAGCTAGAAAATGGAGAGAATCTTGGAAATGAAAAAAACAAGTCAGCTAGGACTGAACCCTGCAAGGATCCTTTCAGATTTGTCAAAAATCACTCTTCACTGCATGAGAGTACTTGTCTGAAAGCAACAATGCAGTACATACAAATCCAGCACTGTCTGAAGGGTAACAAAGGTGTTTCAGGTTTTGGGAGATTTATATGAGCCTCACAGAAAAAGGGAGAAATATCTGGTAATTGTTGAGACCAGGAGCAACTGAAATGGAGAAAGAAGAGTCACTCACTTTTTGCCAGCAGGCTTTTTGTGCTTGTACTGTAAGATGACAGTGCACTGACAAATAAATTACTTATAATTGGAAAAAACTAATTACGGAACAACTCATTGACACATCCGAGCACAACTCAGGATTGCCTTGCTTCTCAGGGTGTTGAGATTAACCAGCCAAAAACATGCTGTGTAAAGGAACTGAGTCATTTGGCTGAGCACCACACAGGCCTTGTGGGTAGATTTTTATTTCTTCTCTGTATCAAATGCAACCAAAAATTGCGTTATACTCAATTTTCAAGGCAAAATGTGCAAAATTTAATATACTTCACAACATTGGATTGGTACTTACCAAACCATGACAGTGCCTGAAAATTGGTATCGTGGCAGGGTGCACAATCTCTCCTGTAGCATTCACACTGACAATGGAGGTAATCACTGGGCCATCAGTGTGGTTTGTTGATGGGAGAAGGCAGGAAAAAAGACAATTTCTATCATAGTGGAGAAGCCAATTATGAGCTGAGGAAGATGAAACATGAAAGTCTGCTAATTTGCCCAAATTGATGTTTCATTTTCTCTTAATTATTAAGCATAACTTTGCCTTTATGTTAACTGGTTTCAGTTTGCGAGAGCCATAAGTTACTGACCTGGAGTTAGATTTATACTGTTGTGGTAGCTTTAAGCCATTAACTTTTGTCATAATGAGCAATAATTGCAAAGCTCTTGGCTTGGCTGTTTTTCCAACAGGGAAAATGATTGCCAATGAGTATAACATTAAACCTGAAGCAGAGTTGGACTGCTGACAGAGCTAAGTATGGATGTGGCAAACAAAATATAGGCAATCCTATGAGTAGACAAGATGTGACACACAGACGTTACATACATTAATGGGTATTTGCTCAGTTTTAAAATATAGCAGAAATGCTTGACAGATCTTATTAACTTTTCTGGCGGAGAAAAGAAAAGGAGGCTATAGCCGGCTGAGTTTGAGGGGTGCCATTACATCCACCAGTGAGCTTTCATGAGATTGTAGTGCTCTCTTTTTCCATTTGAGGAAAATCTGTTATCAAGCAAGCAGTATAGAAGGAGATCGCAACTCTTTGATCACAACTATATCTTGGTTAGCGGTGATCTTTAAGCCTCCAGGGACCACCCCAGATATGGGCATCAGAGGGTTGGGATCAATAAATAAGGAACAAAAAAATCCTCTATCCTCCAGGATCAAAACACAGCTGTTGGGGCCTGGATCACTCCTCTACACCCAGTGAATGTTTTGCTAATTTGCTGCTTTTTAGATAGATCCTACTCTAAATGGTAGTAGCCTGTGTCTGATGAATGTCCTGAGGAAAATTGTCTTGCTTGGCATAGGGGTTATCTTAAAATTATTCACGCAAATCCTTACATCATTTGGTCAAGGGCATCCTTTTAAGTTATGGGATGGAGATGAATTAATTACATTCAACATGATTTCTCATTAAAAGGACAAATAGGACTTTTTGAAACATCTGTTTGATACCTTGATATGTGTTGTCCTGTAAAAAATAAGTCCATACGTTGTTTGTGCCAGCAGTTTATTACGACCAATAGCAACACGTTATAGTTGGGCACATCTAGCAACCATACTAATTACAACACGAACAAAGGAGAAAGTTAAGCTGCATAGTTTTTAGAATGAGAAAGTCCATTTAGGAGGAGGCTGTGGTGGAGGGTTGGGTCACAAAACCCAGGACTTTCCCACAGGAGACCACTGTTCAAGTCTAGGGTGAAATGTGCTTTAACAGAAATTGCTGTACAACTGCCGGATTAGCTTGTCTGCTGGTAATGTGATCAAGATACAGAGTGGAATGACCAGGAAATGATTCACTGATGATTCTTCAGTGGACCCTTGTTTTTCATGAGGAGAACTGATGTAGTGACCAGTGTTTTCTGTGGTGGAAGGGATTTTACATGTTTAGAAGAGGCTATTCAGTATAATTCAACTGGACGTTTTGAGACACTCACTTGAATGAAAAGATACACCGATCAGGAATAACATTATGACCACTGACAGGTGACACTGATTATCTCTTCATCATGTCACCTCTTAGTGGGTGGGATATATTAGGGAGCGAGTGAATATTTCACCCTCAAAGTTGATGTGTTAGAAGCTTACCTGGAGAACACATGACACAGCTTTGGGTAATGTTCCGCAGGGAAACCTCGGGTCCTTCCATACATGTGGATGATACTTACCACCTACCTAAGCATTGTTGTACACCCTGTAAACCCTTTCATGGAAACGGTATTCCCTAGTGGTTGTGGCTGCTTTCAGCAGGTTAATGTACCCTGTCCCAAAGAAAAATTGTTCAGCAAGAGTTTGAGGTGCACAACAACAAGTTTGAGGTGTTGACTTGGCCTCCAAATTCCCCGGGCCCCAACTCACAACTTACAGGACTTAAAGGATCTGTTGCTAATCTTGATGCCAGATACCACAGCACACCTTCAGGGGTCTAGTGGAGTCCATGCCTTGATGGGTCAGAGCTGTTTTGGCAGCAAAAGGGGCACCAACACAATATTAGGCAGGTGGTCATAATGTTATGCCTGATCGGTATATGTTGTTACTTGGCTCTTACTGAAATGATTGTTTTCTTTCCCTTATTATTAAGTCTCCAAAAATACTTGTTAAGATATTGCTAGCATTAGATAATTAAAACACTCATTTGTGTGTGTTTAAGTTTAACAAAAAGCCAGAAATTGGGTGCAAACTCCAGTCTTCTGTAATTCTTTATGCAAGTCCACCCCATTCTTATTCATAGGGCATCAGATGACGTTGTGTTGTCCAGTGCTTTCATGTCTCATGACAACACTCAAGGTAACCCTTTACATCATTATGGGATGCACGGGGGTGTCATTTATTATGAAATATTAAGCCAAACATCCACATAAGTAGGACGGGGTGAATGGATGGGTAAACAACACGCAGGATTTTCCCACAAGAGACAGAAGTTCTAGTCCAAGAAGTCCTTATTTTATATCTGTCCAATTTCCCAACCACTTTTCCTGTTAAGGGTTATGCGGATGCTGTAGCCAATCCAAGCTGTCACTGGGCAAGAGGTAGGGTACACCCTGGACAGGTCGCCAGTCTATCAAGGGGCTGAAAAATAGATACAGACAACCATTCACGCCTAAGAGCAATTTAGAGTCACTAATTAACCTAACTCTAACTTGCATAACTAGCATGTCTTTGGACTGTGGGAGGAAGCCGGAGTACTCGAAGAAAACCCATGCAGATACAGGGAGAAAATGCAAACTCCACACAGAAAGGCATCTGGCTGACAGGTAGATTTGAACCTAGGTCCTTCTTGCTGTGAGGTGATAGTGCTAACCACTTCACCACTGTGCCACCCCATTTTATCTACTGTATTTATTTTATCTTTTCACTTAACCTAACCCTGAATTTTTAGTACCTAACCCTATGAATGAATGGGAGAAAACAAACTGAAAGAATCAAATCTCCAGCAACACTTGCAGATTGTTGAACAACTCTGTCCTCTGCTCACAGCCTTCATCTGGTTCTGTAGACTGATGAAGGCTGTGAGCCAAGAACAGTCGTTTGTCAATCTGCAAGTGATGCTGGGGATTTGATCCTTTCAGTTTGTTTTCCCCTCATCCATGAACCTTGACAGTAGGTGAAGCTGTGTCAGGAATTTCTGCTATGTTTTGATGCCAAAGAAATTACCAAGCATACATGTTGGTACGCCATGCTGTTACATGCCACGCAGCCATCCGCCATTCCAACATCTACACCCATACTACCCACCTTGCTGCATAAAGCGCTTCTTCTTTTCTAGTGTTCACTGGTATTGGACATAAATCCCCAGGTTTGGGTTACTATGCACCTATACTATATTCTTAAAGAGTAGCTCATACACATTTAATCAAACTACAGCTGATACTAACTGAGTCAAAAGACTCAACAGGGAGAATGAATCTGAGTAGATTCTTCTCTTGTAGCCATGAAATAAAATTTTCTTTGTCTGATAATCCACAGAGGCTTCTGTTCTTCCTGCTAACTGTACAGATCTTGAATTTATTTCAAAGTAACAGCTGCTGCTTCCAGGCACTAAAAAATTCAGTTAATGTGCACCAGAGCATTTTTGGCTGGATGAAGGACGACTTTCTTTCTATTAAAAAGTGACTTCGTGGTTGCTCAGATGTTCTTCAGACATCTGGTTTCATGATAAAAGATGGCTGAAACGTCAGTTGTTACACTGGTTTTTCACTAGAGAGAAGCTTTATTGCTCTATGTATACATTTTAAGCAAAGTCTCATTTCCAGGTTGGAAAAAAGATTTTGTTTAATACACCAGAGGGTTTTGTCTCAGGAAAGAACAGGCACAGACTGTCTAATTAAACTGCAAAAGAAAGGCAATGAACAGACCTTTACCCAGCAAGATACAGTGAAACTAAGCAAGGTGGGTTGAGACAAGTTGACTGTAGAGTGGCAGGTTCACCTGATGTGTATTGGAACATGAGAGGATATTGTTATCTGTGCTGATGCTTCTGTGTGGCATGAGAACGCCAGCAGGCAACAGGCCTGTCTGGAGAGGGACGGCAGCCTTATCAGAACTTCAACAGACGACTGACGTTTTACTTAATTTATTTTCACCAGATTGCCAGATCAAGACTGGCATTTCCATCAGGTGTCGCTTGCTGTATGCAAGCAGCGCGCGTGCCTGTGAGTGTGTGCGCGTGAGGCTGTGCATTGTGTGAATGTTCATTTGATGATGTTGATTGTAAAGGTGGCGCTCTAAGTGTTGTAATAATGTGTTATATTTGAAATACCATTTGACTCCTCATTAATAATTTTACAGAACATGCTGGCATTTGCTTTGCAGAAGAACATCTGTCTGGGACTCAACCCTGGAGATGCTGTTGTTCTGTATCTGGTGGGTGTGTGTGCGTGTGTGTGTGTGTGTATGTGTGTGTGTGTGTGTACATGCAATTGGCACAAAAAAGCCTCAATCTCTATGCTTCATTGCTTCCACTTTTCTAATTTTCACTACACCTCCCCTGCTCCTTCCTCCATTCCTTCTCTAATTACCCTTTCTTTACCATTATTTCTCTATTTAGCATATGAATTGGACTCTCTTGGCGTCTCTGTGTAGTTCACTTATTATGTATTATATTCAATTATGGCTGTGACTGCAACATGAGCTCAAAGTTGGTAAATATGTCTTTTGTCTATAAATCGTAATGTATATGACCTTGACAGGGATGTTTGCTCCTGTTTTACCACAGTTTGAATATGTCTTCTTTCTTCTCTGCTTTGGTCTCTGTCTGCCTTCATTTCTTTAAATGTTTGATGGTATTTAAATAAATTATTACAAAACAGTATTTATGTCTTGCTCATACAAAGGATGGAGTGGAGGACAGGGTTTTGTTACATCTTATTTCCCTCTTAGTTTATTTCCCTCTCTTAAAAGACAAAGACATTTCTGTGAGTGGAACGGGTCTATAAAAACACATTTTTCCTAACTGAAATTACAGATAGTGTTGTGATATCACTGATACATTATCATATTTTGCTTTTCATAAAAATGCCTCATTTTCATCTAGGCTACAGTTGTTTGGTTTTGTTCTTGTGGGATTTTTTCATGATCTCAGCATTTATATAATAAAAATAACAGTGTTACAGCCCATGTAGCTACAGGGGCTAGAAAAAATAATTTCAACACTATTAAAAAAAGATATGAATGAACTAAATAAACATTGCAAACAGTGCTACAAGAGTGAATACAAGTGTGCTAGTCTGCATGCTATTTAACAGTAATCAACAATGATCAGAAACAAGCAGCACTTACAGTAAAGACTGACACAAGACAGAGCAAAGATTAAAATTAAATATTAGGATTTTGAAAATATATGCACAAGTTAAAATCCAGTAAAATAACAGAAGGCTCAGTTTGAATGTCATTAGTGAAGGGAAACCTGATTGATCAGGGAGGTCATTCCAAAGTTCTGGGGCCTATAAACTGGAAAGAAGCTAAACATGGAGAAATACCCTCACTTTTATGATTTGATGAGGAATGTGTTTGGGATATTAGGTGCAGTATGTTTGTTCACTTATTCTCTTGCATAAGGTAAAATGTGTGGGACTGGTAGAGTTTAAAAGAAATCAAACGTTGACTTCTTTTATAGTTGACAATTGTACTAATTGGTATTTAAACAAAAAGTCATTTTTGTCAGATTTTTATATTATATTTTTTATTCACTGTATTAAAATCAATCGCAGAGGGATCTCTGACTTGAACAGGCCTTTAGACTTAAACATCCTAAAAATAAATCAATTGTATACAAATTTGTTGGGCAGTTGTGTGGCTGTGGGCAAACAGAAACCTCCGTCATGTGAGATGAAAAGGATGCTGTATGGTATGCGCTTGCAGTAATCTGAAGGATGTTTGTGTCATAAGATGGACATGGATGACAGGATCGAAACAGAGAGGAGAGGGGGAGTGGGGATTTGCAGCTGAGATATCACGTCTCATACTCTCTCAGATTAGTCCCTTCTCACATAGAATTTCTCACTCATTTCCTAATGAGCTTAATGGACTGAGAGCAGAGTCTCACCTCTTTAAACCTGATGAGCTCGGGCAGAAAATTGATCTGCCTGGAGGGCTGATATGTGCTCTTGCAAAATGAGATAGATGCTGTGTACATTTTTATTTCATCTAGAATAGAGATATAGTGCAGCCACAGCATTTTCTGCTTTACAATGCACATGCACCCCCCTTTCAACAGCTCACTTCTCAAATGAACTTTGTCAATATTATAGGTACAAACACACCAGTCCACTACAGGAGACTTGTAGCAATTAGAGAAAAAAAAATCTGTGTGGGAGATCGTAGCTGTGCCTCAGCTCTCTGGGGTCTGACTCAAGTGGAGATATCAGATCACAGAGCCAGGGTTGCACCACCCTCCACGTTGGAGTAAATTGCAGACTCAGTTCACAACTCTAAATGGATAGACACTATCCCCCACCCCCAACAAATACAGCCCCTGTCACTTGCTTTTGATTTTAAAAAAATTACGTTCTGACATCACTCACTTTGGCTATTCCTAATAAACCAGACACATAGCACCTCAGTGACATGTTAGTCACAATGAAAGTGGACAAACTGACAAAGAAAGAGGCCAAATATACGTCTGTCGGTAAATGTTATATGTCAGTCATATAGAGGGAAGAGAAGGATTGAACAGAAACCTGGTCCTCCTGCCCCCTCTCAGCATCCTTGATTCTGTGACATCTCTCAAACTGTCAGTGGGAGAAGTGAACTCTGTGTGTGTGTGTTTGTGTGTGTGTGTGCGCACGCTCTCATTTAAGACAATCCAGCCATCACATTTCAAATAGCAGCCATCTTGTTGACATCCATGCACTGCAGCCCAGGGAATCTGAGGCAAGTCTGCATTGAGGACATAAACAAGCATGCTTGTTTGTTTGTTCGATAACTATTTCAGGCTCTTGTCTCTCCCTCCCCTCCCGCCCCCTTTTCCAAATCCGCCCCTTTGCAACATATCGGAGGAGCACTGATTAAAGCTTTTGCCACCACGAGGAATGATCCATCAGGGTTGTACATGAGCTATCAAAAACCTCAAAGCCGGCACTCGCTCACTGTTTTGTCTTCCAATGAGAAGCAAGGCGGTACATCAAACGGCTGACAAAATCTGGGTGAAAAGGGAATATTTTATTCATAGCTGTCAACAGAAGGGAGGGGTGAGATATTAGTAACAGGAGGAACCTGCTGCAATTGAGATCTTGAACAATTTAGATCTTGAACCCTGAGCCTGGTTCCACTGAATACCATGTGGGTGTGAAACATAATCAGAGGAGCAAGTGAAGAGGAAGTGAGATTGGAAGTTGTAGCATGTCACTGGGCCAAACCAAATGTGCACGGCAACTGGAATTTTTTAAGAAAAGCTGCCAGAAGGGATTGGAGCTGCATTAACTTTGTAAAATGAAACTATTTTCAGTTTGTGATGTCACAGGTCACTGATACACAACACAAATACACACATGCTTTCACAAGCAAATCACATTCATATTCGGCTATAGAGTCCACTTTAAGTATTTGCCTGCCTTAAACAAGGCAGTTTCTGGAATAAAATTAGTCACTAAAGTGTTTTTTTAAATTGCATTTAAATGTTGTCAGTACCACAGATTAAACTCAGATCATCCACAGTTTCCTTTTGTGGTCTCAGTGGCAGATAATCTCCAAACATCAGCAGATAAAAGACAAACTCTTGGCAATTCTAGATACTGGTTTTGTAGTTATTTGGATGAATTGTCTCTCAAACAACTTTGGCTCTAATTACTGAACGAAAAATCATTGTACTCTTCAGAGAGCCCGAGCCTACACGTTTTATACAATGAACCTTCAGATGATCTAAACTGAGAGTGTTTAACAGCCAGTTGATTCCTATAAACCCTAACCACAACAAATGCCATCTTATTGTGGACCTGATTATAGACAAAGAAAGAATAAAGCATCGAAACAGGACTTCCAGTCACTGTTGACTGTACTTTTATGACCTCTGATGCACAGTGACAACTAATAGCACTCTGCTTCCCAATTATGCACAATATTTTTAAACCACTGGGACCTCAAGACAGATCATTCTACTTTGCCATGTGCTAGTATTGTGGCCACATCTAAAAATAAGCCAGACTTATCAGAGCTGAGTATGTAAATAACATGAGGCACAAAGCTTTGGCAGCCTGAGACCTTGGTTTTTGTTACATTTCCTCTGCTGTTTGCTCTAACTAAGACAAGTGCAATATTAGTTCTTTCTGCCCTCACTCCACATTGTCTTTCTGCTCTCCTCCTCCATACCATTACTGCTCCTCCTCTTACACAGAGCTACTGAGAAGGTTGAGCAGCAAGCTGCCACAAGATAAAAGCTTCTTTTATCAGCCATTAGCTGAAGAGAAAATACAGCTTCCATCAAGCAGTGTTCATAAATGAGCCATATGTCATATCAAGAACAAATACGTGATTGAATGTGCGTGCGCAGGCATATCTGTGATGTTTGCGTATGAATGATTGACTCTTTGGATCACTGATAAAGTTTGAAACATGGGAAATGACCGTACCTGACGTTGGGTCTGTGTGTCCATTTTTAGATCTGTCCAAGGTGTCAAGTACCTGCTGTCGCCCTGTGGAGTTGACAGGTTTGTTGGTCTCGCTTTTTCCATGAAGTATGACTGACAGTCGGGTAGGACAACATGTGTGTGTAAGAGAGAAAGAGAGAGGCAGGAGTGACTTGAGTGTGTGTGTGTGTGTGTGTGTTGTGCTTGTATATGTGTGTAATAGGGATTTATGAGTCAGAGACAAATGCGAGCGTGCCACTCTGACAGTCTCCATCACAGAGGCCTGATGTGAAGGGACAAGTCATGTCAGAACACAGCAGCAGCAGTCTCATCATTCAACAGCAGAGTAGAAGAGAAAAAGTCCACAAAGACTCACTCTTAGCGGGCAGTGTTTGTTCCGACACACTGACGGCTAAATGAATGCACTGAAGGACACAGGTAATGTTGTTCTTCATAACACACTAAAAAGAATTCAGATTCGTATCAGTCAATAAAATGCAGACAAGAGAGTCAGCAGTAGAAATGGTAGCCTCAGTGCAATGTCACCCCTGTCATCACAAGAAGAGGGTTGCTTTTCTCTCCTCCACAGGCAAACACAACCATATGATGCGCTTGGCTGAGCAAAGAAGTTTGATTTCCCGTCGCCGGCTAAGTATTTTCAGTGAATACTGTGAGGCCAGTGGCTGACAATGTCACTGAAATGAACACAGGGACTGAGTCATGTTGAAATCTGCCAGGCATTTTTCTCTGAATTTCACAATATGATGTTAAAGTGTCAGTTGTCACTTACCAACAGAGCTAAGTGAGAACACATGTGTTGTCATAATTTGGATGAGCCACTTTCAAATATAGAGTAATATTCAGTGTCAGAAAATTCATCTTAGATGCCATGAGTTTGTTTTCAGGGTTTGATGTTTTTATTACTGCTTTGGTTAGCTATATTTTAGATGACACACATGAAGAAACACTCTCACTCAATCTCCTCATCTCCCCACTATATTCTCAAACTGCTCTTCAGCAGGTGAAATTCACATTTGCTTGAGTTCAGGTCTGCTGGCCAGTCTAAAACCTTCCACTTTTTCCCCCCGATGAAGTCGTATGTTAACTTGGCACTGTGCTGCATGATGCTCCTGCCTATTAGTTGTGATGTATTTCTCTGTAAATTAGCGGACAAAATGTGTCTGTAAACCTCTTTATTTATCCTGCCGCTACCATCATGAGGTATTGCTTCAATAAAGATTAGTGAGCCTGCTCCGGAACCAGTCATTTAGACCCAAGCCATGACCCTACCTCCACCATGCTTTACAGATGAGTTTGTATAGTTTAAAACATGAGCAGATTCTTCTTCTTCTTCCACACTTCGGTCTTTCCGTCACTTTGTTAGAGGTTAATTCTGGTGTCATGAGTCCATAAAACCTTTGTAGCATCTCTTTACTTTTCAGCAAATTCCAACCTGCCTTTCCTATTCGACTGCTGATGAGGGGCCTGCAACTTGTCGTATGGCCTCTGTGCAGAATTTCTGCTGATGCAGTCTTTTTCAAAAAGTGGACTATGATACCTTCACATGTGCTGGAGAATAAGGTGGTGATGTCACTGACTATGTTTCTGCTTCACAATGCTTCTGTCATCAGCTGTTGTTGTTTTACTTGGTCAAGCCATTCTGTGTATGTTGCTCAGTACACCAGTGGTTTGTTTCTTTTTCTGGATGATCTCAGTATTGGCTTCATCCAGTGTTTGAGCATTGACTGTCTTTGTTTTTCTCTCTTTTTACGTGGCTTGATTTTCTTTTTGTTTCATTTTTTTGTAGATTTATCATGTTTTAGCAACAAATGCAGTCTTCACAGGTACAATCCTAAAACCAAGAGTAGAAATTTAGATTTAGTTATTGTTGGAAAATGAATCCAATAGGACACCCTTGGGTAACAAGAAACATGTTTCAGTATTTTTGCTCACCTAAAACTTGGGTCATTTGATACAAATGGTTCTCTGTTGTTTAACATACTGTTTAATATATTAAGGTGTAAATACCATCAAATAAAAGCTGAAATTCAGAACTTGTATCATACATTTTGCTCTACTTGTTGCAACCACTTCAGACATGAGCCACAAAAGCAGCTACACTTCAAAATGCAGGTTAAATGTTTTTCTAAGGGGCATCAGAAAGGTTGCTGTTTTGGGTGAGTGAAGCATTTGTCATCCTCGTTCCCTAACCAGATTTTTACAATATGCCCAGATATCTGGCTAACAACTTTCTGACCTGTTTCCTTGACATTTGGTTCAGCTATCACCTCAAGTTTCCCAGTGTTACGTATTAATGCCAATTCTCAGTAGAAAAAAACAGAGCCTTTTGTATTACAAAATAAAAGCATGCCTGTGTCTGTCAAAGTCTTGGGAAGCAATCTTCACCATGCAGTTATTAATATCTGCTCATTCCTTTTTCTTTGTTCTTGTTTGCAATGGCAGCTCGATAACTGGGGCTTATTAATCACACTGCCAAAAACAATGTACATAGCAAATGAGCCTGTCTAGTTTTGTATCACTGTTAAATAGCTCCCGTTGAGATTTGAAACATATGTGGTGCTGGTTTCATGAGAAATGATAGTAAACTGACTGAGGGGAAACTCATTCATGCCACTGTGCCATGTGCTGTGCAGTTAAATCAGTCACTGATGATGATGTGCTAGGTAAAAGAATCAAACATTCTCCCAAGGACCTTTATCTTCTTCAGAAATTGTGTTAAATCTGAACAGGATCCACAACAACAGGAGTGGAAAGGGAGTTTTATTGCAAGGTGGAGGCAGCAGCTAATCTAGGACCAAAACATTTTCCAGTGAGTATATGTGTAGCAGTGAGCATGCTCCACTTTCTTCAGACACTACTGACCTTGTTCACAATGTCCTCCTCACACAAGAAACCCCTCAGCTCTTCTGCCCAAACATATAAATTTTAGCTGTACTGATGAATCAACACTGTCCTGGTTGCATCCCTCCTATAGCATGGAAGAACAGGTAAGATTGAGTGACGCATACATATTTTTGTTAATATGGTTTATCTGTGTTTATCATTATTATAAATGAAGCGTGTTCTCTACTCATTTAAAGCTGGATGTCATCTAACCGTGACTCCATCTATTATTTGGTATCCAGGGAACTTACTGGGACACATTCAAAGACTTTTCTCTCAACCAACAATCATTCAAGCTGAAGGGTGTTATGTTTCCTTGCAGTTTACAGTATATACACCATACATAACAATTGATTAAATTGATGAGGTCATTGCGAAAGATTTGCATTAATAAAATAAAACATACACATTGTTTCCTTTGTGGTGTCTCCTCTGTTTGGATTATTTTTATTCTGGAATCAAATGGAGACAGTCAGTGCTGAATTCTGAGCCACAGGCTTTTCCACCATGTGCCATGAGTGGACTTCTATGTGAAAATAAAAGGTTTTTAATTTCTTGGGATCAGTCCAGTCCTCTCTACTGTGCACTTTGCTTCTAGTACACTGTCTCTATGCATCAGTGAGACCAGAGCATCCCTCCCCTCTGCCACCATCATTCTTCATTTCCATCAGCGCCTTCCCAAAACTGTAAACACTCTCTAACCTCCTGTCTATGTCTGTGATCTCTAACCCCACTGGCCTCTGAGAGCTGCAGTCCTACTGATGTGTCCGTGCCCCAGTCACATCCCTGGTGCTTTCTGGGTGAGTGGAGTCAGTCTCTGAGGGTTTCCTCGGGTGACCGAACCCAACCAGATCCAGGTCACTCGCTTGGGGACAGCTCGCTCACCAACACTCTACTGGGAAAACTCAGTTGACTGTCGGGCATTTATTCAGCACATTTGTCAGCTGTTTGCTGTGGGCAGCATGTCAGCTGCAATGCTGTGCAAAGACAAAATGGTACTGTCAAGAAGGTAAACACTCTTTACACTGAGCACTGGCCAACTGTGGCACACCTGGGGTCAGGTGTATGGAAGACGATTTCTAGTACAATCTGTTTATACCTTTTAGATTTTGAGTGAGGGGCCTTGAGCTGATCGGAGAGTTGGATGACATTGCTTCTAGGGTAATAATATGTCCTCCCTGGCATTCATATGTTCCTCCGAGTCAATTTTGATGTCTTAAGTGCCAGTGCCAGAGAAGAGGACTTGCCGTTCACTGTGACCATTAGCCTGTGTTTGGTAATAACATCCATCATTGTCATTATAGCTTTGTTATCATTGTTGACTGTAACTCTTGTGTGTAATTCCCATGCAAATGAAATCAACTCATGATCAGAGAAATTAGACAGATTTTGTTGTTCACAATCACATCCCAGGAGGAAAAGGAGAAGTTAAAAAAAATCAAACCTAGAACTGTTTCTTTTGTTTCCTATTTTATTACTGCTGTGACTGAAGTGATGTACTTATACCATTTCTTTTGCAAAATATGATCTGTTTCTTTTTTATTATTCCAACAAGAAGTTGAAATGTGTGGTTTGATTTCTTGCTGGCACTGCTGACCTGTATTCAGGGTAATATCAAATAAACCTAAATATAAAAAAAAAAGCTCAAGTTTGTGCAGACTAATCATTCTACATGTCCTGGAAACACCCCTTTTCTTTGGTTGTGTTTTTGCAACAGAACAAAAGAAAAAATCTGCTATGGTTTGCTGCAGCTAAGCAAACCTCCTTGTGTACTCTTATTTTCACCCTATGTCCACCACTGCAATTACACTACAGCCACAGGCTGAGGTTAGAGAGAGTTCAGTGCTCTCAAGCTTGGCCCTTGGGTCCCTAAAGGACATTGATTCCTCTGACCTACATGTGACTGCTCTTCTTCCGAAGGAGGTTCACCAAGCTTCTTTAGCATGCTTCAATGCGCAGCTAATTTCCCAAGGCTCAGTACACAAGGCCATTAGTGCTGAGGCTAAACATTAGCTGCCATGAGCTGCTGCCTTGCTGTGAGATCTATAACCCGGCTGGTGGGAGACCACAAGTGCTATGACATCCTGAAGGCTTCCACTGGCTACTCATGCATGTAGTCGTTCCTTCCTAAACCTGTGTTCCCCTTAACAGGATCATTTCACCAGCTAGATTTTGCTCGTGAGCCAGGTGTACCTGCAAGCATGCAGTTGCTGAAAATGAATGTGTGTTGTTTTGCCAGTGATAAATGATCTAACAAGCATGGAGCACTAAAGATGCTGCATGTTCTGACAAAATCTCCAAAACATGTCACACAGTTTACACTTAGTCAACACAAGGTCTGCTAATGAGATCATAATTAAGCTAATTAATGAATGATTTTGCATATTTTAAAGTGTTTGTCTTTGCAACACCTTTGGTGGCAGTGTTAATAAATTTTCTTGGTGTTAAAGTATTACAACGTGAAAGCTTTAAGAAACTGTCAGTAAGTTTTTTTATTGATGCTCCACTTTGATTAAATCATTCTCTCTATAAAGGGTACAAGCATGATGACATTACTCTACTATGAGTTATTAATGTGTTGTTCTTTAGATATTGTGTTCACTAATGTGTCCACATACAATTCAACATTTACACGTATCAAAGACGTGCAACTGGTGGTCAGGAGACATAGCATAATGAAAGTACAAACATGTTTTTCAATCCAGTCAGTAAGTATTAGAGACATTGTGCACCATCTATTTTTAATTTGTTTTGAATGCAGGAGAAGTATCACAGTTGGTGTAATTTGTTGGAGTAATGTTTATAACTTTATACCTGTCTTAAATTTTTTCTTGCTCTATACACCAATCAGCCACAATAGTAAAACCACCAGGTGATGGCACAGTCGCGAGTCATTTACTGAGCCAGACAACAAAATACCCTGAATGCATTGTGGTGCAGAGGCATCAGACATTTAGCACTGAAATTGAATGTCATTGATAATTTACTGCGACATGAGGTTGTCAAACTCAAATTTAGAACAGCAGGCCAGTAACTGCAAGTCTTTCTCCTGTCACAATAATTATCTTTAGGTGTTAAGGTTCTTTGTTCTTAGAAAAGTTAGATGTGTACTGATTCATTCAGATGTTTAAAACACTCACTTAGTAATCTTGTTGTTGTTGATGATGTAATGTAAAGTGCAGCAGTGCATTTTTAATTATTTAAACTGGTCAAACAAATCCTACAAAAATGAGGGACTGCTGGCCCCCATTGCCCCCCCGTTGATCCACCCCTGGGAAAGTGAAACTAGCTGTCCACACACACATAGTTTCTTTGTTACCCAGCCCAGTGCAGGATTCTGCTGTGTGGTATTCATCAAGCCCATGAAGCTCTGCAGATGCTGCCTATCCCACAGAGATGGGACACAGTGGGGACAAATACTGCCTCCAAACAAATAACCTATATCCAATCACCATGGAAACGTTGACCCTGAACCAACCCCTCCACCCCAAGGCTAGGGACACAACTGCATGATAAGTAGCGCTTCAAGCTCAACTCTGGTCTGGACTTTGTGTCCCTCCCAGTGCATGCAGTTATGAGGCCAGTTGCCAGAGGCCTGTGTGAATCTCATATACAGCAGCCACTATCAGTTGCTCCGTAGGGGTGTCTGGTACTCAGTTAGGGCAGAGATAGTTGCAACAGTGAGTTCGTTTTGCCGCTGCTAGTGCAACAGAATAATCACACCAATAACACTACCTGGCTCTATTTCAGCACAGGAGCTCTGAGGAAGAAAATTACAGAAACAATAAGGAACGAGGCTCTGCTCTGGATCTTACATCAAGCTGTTTTGTGTTTTTTTCCCAACCTCCTGCGTCACTAAGAGAGGCCATCCAAGGCAATAAGGCTCAAAGCCTGCGGAGGGAATTGTTTTGCCAAAAATATTTGTAGTTTTCAATAATGTGGCTGTTTGTATTGCAGAGAGGAGAGGAGAGGAGAGGAGAGGAGAGGAGAGGAGAGGAGAGGAGAGGAGAGGAGAGGAGAGATGAGACTCTGGTTGCCATACAATGTTGTGTAGTGCCCTCAATTCACCATTAATTCCTCAGTGTCTTACCCAGGGGATATAATAACGAAAGAGCGTGATTAGTGTTATTAGTCTGCTGTGAACCTGAATTCTGCTCTGTGTGTGTGCGTGTGTGCGCGCGTGCGTGCGTGTGTTATTTCCATCCTATTTCTATGGATTATTACTATCACTGCCTGTATTTAAATCTTGGCACCATTAGCTCATGATTACTACTAGACCCTCTTAAAGAAAGCAGATCACCTGAGACTCAATTGCCCAGACAGGCTCTCCTCATTCTGGTTCTGACAGGCTTTACAAATCCCCTGGAAAGGTGCCTGGGCCTGGGAACAGTGGCCCTGTGCGCAGCCCATTGTCTCTGAAGCTTTGAAAAGGCACCCTAAGGGTCTTTACTGGCCTCAGAGACACAACTGCCAATCCTCAGTGATCCTCTGCATGAGCCAAAGAAATGCTGCACCAAAGAGATCTTCAGCCCAAGCGAGCCGGTGGCAGCTAGTCATGCAGGAAGACACTGAGCATCAGCAGTTTTCACAAAGACAGAGGAGAGAGCGCGAGGCATGAGATTGGACTAACACTACTAGTCAAAATAAAATAGGCACACATATACAGACACACACACAGCCTTCTCACTTCCAGTGCACAAACTTTCACTTACTTAAGGCTAACATTTGGCATGAGGATATTGCAGTTTGCTGCAAGTAGTGTTCCTCAGAGAGTGAAGTATGTGTGTGTATGTGTGTGTGTTTGCTTGTGAGTGAGTGAAAGATCCCTTTCATCTTGCCTCTGCTACCAAACCTGGAGCCCCCACCATCACCTAGCCACCCACTCTCCAATCTCATCTCTTCATCTTTCAGTGGCTGCCTTGTCACAGTCACTTTTGGGGTGATTGTTCTTCCTAATGTGTAACCATGCTTCTTTATTTTTAGGAGCCATGCTGAGGAACGGGTGATTCAAAGAAAGAGAGAGACAGAAGTGTAGAGGTAGCAGTAGATAGTAAAGAGGAGTGTCTGGGTTTCTTTAAAATAGCAGTAGTGGGTAGTTATAATAAGAGGTAATAATCAGTAATTGTCACAATGTGTAAATAGAGAGATAATGAGTGTCCATGAGGCCTCATGGACACGGTTGTCACTGTCAGGTAAAAAAAAGGGGGTCTGGTTTGTACTGGAGGAGACGCATGGCAATCTATTCTCACAAAGGACTGCAGGAAAGTGAATGATACAATACAATAATGCCATGCATTCAATACAGAAGAAGAAGATGTTTTATGTTAAATGTAAATATAAAAACTGCTGAATCAGCCTTGGTTTATATGATGTAGAAGTTGTACAAGAACATTTGATGTTATTTGAAGAGGAGCTGAGATCATGATCATCACTCTTCATAACCTTAAAATTATTATTTTCCTACAGGGCTGATTGTGATGTCTTGTTTAGACACAGTCCTGCACAGAAAGGACTATTCCTTGATAACAAGTTGAAATAAAAATATTCATCTAAGGGAGACTCACCAGAGGACTCTTTTATTATGCCTCCACACCAGCAACAGCCGTGGCCGCAAGCATAATGTTTTTGAGTTGTTTGTCCACCTTTCCGTCCCATTGAGGGAATTGTTGCAAACTTGGCTCAAAGATGAACTGATTATATTTTGCTGGTCAAAGGTCAATGTAAATGTGAGATTAAGTTTGTCTCATTTTCACCAACACTCTCAGAAACACCTGGAGGGAAATTTCAGTACATCTGGCACAAACGTCCAGTTGGACTCCTGGGTGAAATGATTAGAATATGAGTGTGGACAGACTTTCAACTCGACTGGTTGCTGGAGGCATCCAACAAAAACCAGTGTGGTCATTTTAGTTTATCATATAGTAGATGTTTAAAAAACAGCTCTTCTGTTCTTTGTGTTTTGGACACAGAGGTAAAGAGGGACATTTTCTATAAAAGTGACAAATGAGTGGAACGTGGGGGTGGTTTTAGATAACACATACCGCATAACATAAGGGAGGAAAGTGTTAGTACTTCACTGTATTCATTATCCCTCCTAATTAGCATAATAAGTACTTATGCAAAACTCTTAACTATTGAGGAGGAGTCAAAGATCAGGTGCATTTAGTCAACCTTTACTCAAATGCAGTGGTTCTCTCAGTCAACAATCAACACAAACTCTCATTGTCACCACTTCATAAGTAAACTAATTTAACTAAGGTGCAACAAGCTTTTGGGTTTCACTTGGACACAGTAGATGTGGACAATATTAGATCCAATATAGAGTAGATGAGTAGTGTTTTCCTGCTTTATAGAAGCCTTAAATTTTAATTTTTTTTCCATTGCTGCACATTTTTAACTTTCAACAAACCTACACAAAAATCTTGTTTTGCCACATGACTACAAAGTCCATCCATTGGTTTTAAATATCATTTTTCATAATGGTTGATGATAATAGTTTGACTGTTTTTCTTTTTAAAAAAAGGATTTTGATTTGATATTTTAATATTTTTCCTGTATGCTGAGATTTCCCAGCAGAGACCTGACATTTCTGACACAAAATTACATTTCAGAAAACAGGCTGATAAACAGTGGCATTTGTACATAACCTATCTTGACGAATATATTTCGAAAACGCCATGTCTGCAGTTTAAAATGGTCCTCGCAAGTATGACATTATAATCATACGCAGACACACACACTGCCTTGGACTAAAAACAGACTTGTCATCTCTCCAGGCTGACTATAGCTTTGTCTCCCGCATAGTAGAATAACAGGGTCAAAGTTACAGCCAAGCTGGAGGAAAACAATGCAAACATGCACTCCACTAACCTGTTTATTCCCACTAAAGCCATGGTGCATGAAATGCACTCTGCTCCCTCATGACACTACACGAGCGAAACCGCAGTCTTTATGGAGCTTATTAGAAAGTCTCCACACTCAGTCTGAAAGCATGAAGGAGAAAAAAGAAAGATGGAGAAGAGGGAAAAGCAGCGTCAAGAAAATATTTTCATCTCTGTAGCAACAAAAAAAAAGAAAGTAAATCAGCTGTTTATCCATCAGCTTGGTAGAAATGAAAAAAAGGCTATAAACCGTATAAAGTTTCACACTTACTGTTAGGGCTATACAGGTTCATGGATTTTTCTGTGACTGTGTCATTTTCTATTATTGGCCTGCATCAACTCAACCATAAAACACAGTTAATGAATACTACACCATGACGCTATTATTCTGAGACGTCTTCATCAAAGAAGCAATAAACTGATGAAGCATCATTTTTTATTATGACTTATAACATTTTCACACACCTTTTCTAAACATCGACATCATGGATGAAGGCTGGATATTGATCATTTATTTAACCCCACCTACTTAACATAGCTTGGTATAACTAGACCTGTCAGGCTTTGAACTTCTGCAAATGCTGAGTCAATGTGCCTTAAATTACTACCTACACTATTATTTTATTTTGTATACGTGGAACGCCAACATGGACAATCTAACCAGTATGACTGCTACACAGCTTCATGCACAAGGAAACCGTGATGCACCTGGTTGCTTGAAAACAAGAAGCAAATCTAATCTATGTGGTGTTGATCCATGCATGTAAGAAAAAGAGTCTTTTAGCATCATGTTATGTTTGCAGTTCTCAAATGCACATTTAAATAAAATAGGTTTTAGCAGTAGCATTAGGTAGCTACAAAATCTTCACAGTGGCCATGAATGAGAAACCAGCTGTTGTTATCTTCTGTGTGGAGAAAAAAAACTCCATTGTTAGTTACAGACATTACTGCGACATGTCCTTGTTGTCGCTGAGAAGTCTTTATGTACCGTGTTGGAAAGAAAACCTTGCCAGGCGTAGCAACAGTAACTAAGGCTCAACAAATTTGACCATTTTGCGATTGTATTCTTTGTCAGGAGGATAAAAGCTTAATGAAAATACAGTATGTACTATACTACAGCATGTATTACAGTATATGAACTATAGCATGGCAGTATTCACATCAATGGGCCTCATTAACCAAACTTTCTTAAGAAGAAAAATCACTGCTTATTGCATTTTCATCAGTTCTGCAGTTGTATAATATCAGAAGATTTAAATTACAGTAATATTTTTTTATAATTGTTATTTATTAATTTTTTATCATATCATTTAATAATTATTTCCATCATTTTACAAAGCATTATGGTCTTTTGTATAACATCATCATGCAACGTGATATGTCACTTCCACGTCAGACACATCCCAGCAAATCTTAGGGTTGAGAACATGTCATGAGTTCGACAGATTGTTCTTAAGACATTTTCTAAAGAACAAATTTAAGAAAAAACTGCAAGATATTGGTGAATGAGCCCCTTTGTTCCCTCAAAATTGAGTCATGGTTAGTTCTAGTGTGTTCTCAAAATGGTAGATCCTGTAGTCTAAGTCACAGATTGAGGGCAAACATGAGTCTAATATTCTTTCAGAGCCTTACCTTAGTGAAAGAGCCGGAGGAGAGGGGAAGGACATTTGCACGCACACACATACACACAACACAGAAGTAGGCCAATAGTGTGAAGACGTCTTGCCTCCAGAAACAGAAAGCCCTGAGATTCAGACGTTGACCTCATCTCCTGCTGGTGGAGCAACCCCAAGTCAATCACAAAAACAGAAGAGCAGCTCCCATTATTTTCCTATGTACACATTTGTACACGCTCTACATATATTTTTATATCTGCTCCAGTTTCAAAGAGAGGCCCATTATACTCAATGGGGATTTTGTACCCCCTGCTGTTCCCCACAGTCATTTTCTTTTATTTTCTAAGGGATTTAGCAGGAAAATAAAACACTGCAGGAAAATAATCAACGGTTATTTCTGAGCAACCAGCTTTTCTCGCCCTGTGTAAAATGAAATGGCATACTGTAATTCCAAAAAGTAAATAAATGTTTTCAGTGGGAGCCTTGTTGCTTAGGCTTCTCAGGCCCGTCCAAGAAATATCTTTAAAGTAGGCGTTAAGTACAGAGGCTTCCTTTTAAAAAACACCCAAACTCTCACAAGGCACCACCACCGCTGCTCTGCATGGTATGTTATTTATTTTCTGGGCTGGAGAATAAGAGATGAAACTGAATTAAACATAATTTTAGGGAGACTAACTGTGAGTATGTTTGCAGAAGTGGATGTAGAAGTTTCCCAGGAATTTGTGTGTGCATTTTTTTTTTCACTGTATGAGAATGTGAGTGTCAGACATTCTGTACCTGTAAGCACATTGGCTGCTCCCTGACTTTCTAAATTCCATTTCATGACACAATGACAGATAAAAACCTAACAGCATCGCCTCCCCACATCCCCCTCCTCTGGCTCCGTCTCTCCATTTCTTTCTGCACCTCAAACCAGCTGTAATAAAACTCAAAAACCCACTTGGCTCAGTTCCATTACCCCCATCTACGCCTTTCAGAAATGCTCACTAGTGCTTAACAGACAATAACAGAACATTATCAAATTTTGACTTACAAACTAACACATATGTTTAAACATGTAGGTGAGTGATACAATGTGTAGACATGTAGTTAAAGTAGTGAATAGCTATTGTAAAAGGGAAAGAATGTGGACAAATAAATGGTTCAGCGTAGGTAAAATGCTGTTGGAGCCATTAATAAGCATTCCATCCAAACAGATTTGATATGCCGGTCATACATAAACAGCTTCTTATAAACACATGTAGACAGCCAGCATAGGCATGAGGATTGTCACTTTAATTATGATGACTAAATGAAGTGATACTGGGAGATAGAGTAGCATTGCCAAGGCATCATGCATGAATTGCATGAGGTAATACATTTACCAGCCAGTTTAATATTACCACACAAATGATTACTTGTACATACAAGTACGAGTCATGTGGTTTATGGATGATATGACTGTCAGTGCCACAGGACACAATTATGAAACATATGTAACATAAACTTATTTAGCAAGTTCTTGCTAACTGCATGACTCATCAGCCACAGAATTAAATCTACCTGGTGGTTTTAATATTGTCAGCACTCAGACTGGTCTATAGCCACACAGCCCCACACACAGCAAGATGGGATGCACCACATATGTGCTCTGACACCTGTTGATCTTAGGTAGCATTACATTTTTCCCATCCTGACACCAGTCCACCACAAAATTAAACCCACCAGATGGTGTTAATGTTGTGGGTGATCAGTATTAACGTTTTTCCACTGCATTACTGACTCAAAACTACTCGCTGAGGAAAATATGATACGAAAGCAAGTACCAGGTACCATTGACTATTCACAACTTTTGCCCGATGGCGAGTAGAGCCTAGTCGAGTCAGTACCACATGGTGGAAAAACGCTAAACAACACAGATGGAAGTTAAAGCAAGGAATAAGAGAGTTAACCAGAAAAAAACATGTCAAGGCGTGTCAACTAATTCATCTTCAAATGTTATTAATTTTTGGACATTTGTAATTCCCTCCTCTCTTTTAGAACTTCAATCATGTGTATTAAACAACAGCAGCTTTAGATTTTTCATAACAATGGTTTTTCCATCCATCCATTATCCTATCTGCTTTTTCTCTTGAGGGTTGTGGGAGTGCTGGAGACTTTACTGGCTCTCTTTGGGCGAAAGGCAGTGTATACCCTGGACAGGTCATCAGTCCACTACAGGGCTGACATATACAAACTGACAAGCATTCACACTCATGTTCACACGTATGGGCAATTTAGTCAATTTGATTCACCAATAAACCTAACTATGTGTCTTTGGAGGAAGTCGGAGTACCCAGATAAAACCCAAGCAGACATGGGGAGAACATTCAAACTCCACACAGAAAGGCACAGAACAGAACAGGAGATTTAAACCCAGGTCCTTCTTCTTTTGATGATTTTTGATGATTAAAACACATCTGAAAAATGTTTCCATTTATGACATCTAATAGTTGTGACTGAGTAAATCAATACATACACAACAAAAAAAAATCTTTTCGTCATTATAAGGCCCACTGATAATTACAGACACTTTAGACGGCAGGTACATATGTATGTTTTCTTCCTTTCAGACTTACTGAAAATGTCAAGATAATAATTGTGTGGAGCTGCACCATATTTTGGTCTTTTCAGGCTACTGATAGATGTCCTCCACTGGATTGTTAAATGTCAAGATAAATGATGACTTTCCAAAGAAGCTCTTGCTCTTTGACACCAGAACCTACCATTTACTTGATGTTTTTGATCTCACAAGCTACTATCAGCCTTTGTCAGATCATCCCAGGAAATATCTCAACAACATGGTGCTCACCTTGTCTACATGTTTTCAGGGGAGAAGGGAATTAGAAGAAATATACATTACTCATTATTGTCAATTATTGTTAATTATTGTTTCTTATAGCATTTTGAGATGTGATTAGACTTATTGTAATTAAGTCAATAAGTAAATTATTATATAAGTACAGAAAGATATATTTTATAGTGAGACTATAAAATAAAAAATGAACTTTTTAAAAACAACACATTTACCCACCGTTTCAGGATGGGGGTTTTTCCTAGCCCAAAACCTTAGTATATGAAATTAAAAGTTATATGTTACAGCAATCATGCAAATCCAACACCATTATATACAGCACCTGCCTTTGACTTTGAATCTTGCAACTTCCATTTATGAGTTATTTAAGATATGATGCAGTGTGTAACATTTCAGCTCATTTGATATTTTAAATCCCTATTCACTTGGAATCTAATTGTGAGTAAATCATATTCAGAGTGAAAGTTGCATGCATCCCTTTCTCAAAAGAGGTACAGTATGAAATAAGTGAAAAAGACAACTTTTGCAAACACACTGTTAAGGCTGTCAGTTTGCAGATGGGCTCCACATGAATTTCCTGCCCAGTGTCAAGTCTGCCAGTAAAATTCAAGCAGATGTGGATTAGGACTAATTTGCAGGTCAGTGTTAATACTTCACAAAGACTGACAGCAACTGAGATCACATCTGTAATGTTTTTCCTTTACTTATTAAGAAGAGCGTTTGAGATACTTGTCCCAATCAGGTTCAACACAGATTCATCTAAAATAACAATGATCAGTTTCAACAGGGTGATTTTAGTAGACCTGTGAAAAGATGGATGCATAATATCTTCCTTCAGGTAATTAAATTGTGCAAATCAAGAAGCATAGTGTTTGTCAATACACATGTTAGATTGTTCCAAATATATAAACCGAAAACTGTATGTACTTTACTTGGCAGACACTTTTATACAAAGCTAGCACTGAGTGTCTTGCTCAAGGACACAACTGGTATGGGGGATGGGCGAGGAGTCCATGTTGGGATTTGATCCTGCCACCTTCTGCATCCCAGTCTGATGCTTATCCCATTGAGCTACCAGTATGTACATGGCAAAAACCTCACAGAAACTAAGTGTGTTTAATAAGCACAAAATGAAAGTCGAAACAAAGTGTGGGTAGAAGTGATTTCTTTCATTTTAGTTAATCCAGATGGACTGAAGTAAGAGTGACATCTAGTACATAGTACTCTAAGAAGTACAGGTCACACCAACAAATCAACACATTTTTCTGAATCTTGTTGGTAGCTTGAGTCAAAGAATGCATGACCTCGCTGGCATTAAACCACATTATTGCTTACTGGTACAATTTGTCATCCTTGAAGATAAGATATTGAAAACTAACCAGTGACTTTTGAGGAATGCTGCTTCTAATTTGATCCATAACATACTGTATCCAGATAGATCATAATATAATTCTTTTGCATTTTAGAAAGTTTTTCTTTTTTTTAGATAAATTAATTTGGAATAATTCAAATTTTACATTAACGTGATTTTCTGTTGTTAATGATCTGGTGTGCTAGCATTTGGTGTAATTAAATTTAGAAGGAGGACAACTGTCAGCACAGCCCTGATTTAAGTCCCCCTTCTCCACTCCCCTGCTGGCGTGCACACATATTGCACTTAATATCCCAAGCCCAAGCCATGGGCCATGATTCTAAACACTCCAATACAGTAGGTGGCAGTATACACCTTTTTCGTACGGAGGGAATAAGAAGGGCCCAAGCCCACAATGCAACTTTTTGCGTTCTCGCTCTTGCATACCACTATAAGGTTCATATTTTTATTTACCTTGTAGCTAATGTGAGGAGAGAGAGATGTCCTTGCTGTCAAGGTTTTGAAATAGGACACCACCTATTTGACGTTATAGAGTACTGTGCCCGATCCCTCAACTGTCCCTGGGGATGGTCTAGTGTGAGCACACCTTAAGTTAAATGTTTCATTAACCTAATCTGACTTTCTTTTTGGTGTGGCAATACAAGCATTGATCATGCGAACTCTTTTCTTTCATGTCTTTTATGTTTTGTTTTGTTTTATGACCAGCACTGATGCTGAAAACATAGGATCAGTTGCAGTCATGCATATTGTACATCCACACATACTCATCCTCCATCATTAATGGATTTTCATAGGGCATAATCTTAGAAACCAGAGGACATTACTTCAACATTCTACACTTTGATCCAGACCAGTCCTACTGTAAAGAGTCATTTGGAGGAAAAAGACAGTCATTTGCCTCCTAGAAAGTCACACAGTGCATTGAGCATTCCCTTATTTAATGGTTCAATAGCGATACCTCCCCCCTCCTGTTTGAGAGCATTGTTTCCCTATGGTTATTGCACTATCAGTTACCCCTGCGAATGCCTGGCTGACATAAATGCATACTTCCCATGCCAGCCAAGCAAATTAAACTGAATTGAAGGTGGAGAGAGAGAATGGGAGATTAAGTGAGAGATGGCTTGACGAGAGGAGGAAAGAGAGGGAGATGAACACTGAGCAAGAGATGGAAGGAAAGACTTGTAATCAGAAGTAAAGGAGGCCATCAGCTTCTCATTGAAACCACACACACACACACACACACAGCTTTGTGGACTTGTAAAGCCCATTTCTCATTTACTTGCTGAGCATAAGCCTTACTCTCACAGTGTATGCATAATGTTAGCCATGACAGTAATCTATCTACAGTATTTATAATTCAGAACTGAACTCACAAAAACAAGGTGAAGTTGGACACAGGTATGATTGGGGCGGAACATTTGGTCAGTGCTTGTTTGCTGTACTTTCTTCGGCTGATCAATTCATTAAATGTCCTGGATAGGAAACCAGTAAGGGATTGTATCCTTACCGTTAACACTAACAACTCTTACTGGATGGGATGAGTGCTTTCATGATGATGAGCAGTGGGAAGTGGAATCTAAACTATGCTAGAAAGTTACTCCCTGGCCAGATAGCAAAGTTGCTGTGGCCCAGATCTGGCCCATGCTTAATATTTGAATCACTTTCATCCGGCCCACATACAGGGCCGGATGAAAGTTGGGACACTTGGTCTGCTCCTCTTTGCCAGATCTAAATCTGGTTGTATTAATTATAACTCAGTTATGAGACAGATTTGTATCATCTGAACACCCCAGTTGCACCTACACAAAAAAGAGCCTAAACCTTTTCCAATCCTAAATCCCAGTCTAGATTTTCACAGTCATACTCAGATAGTTAGGGACATTTGCTTATTTGCTGTAACTGAGAGTTAGGCGTGAAGATCAATTCCAATTTCATCTGTGCATTCAATACACATGTGGCTGCATGAGGTGTTTAGCCTAGCTTAGTACCAACTTTGTGACAGGGGAACAAATAGCCCTTAACAGATGTTCACTTCTAACTCTCAAATAAGCAAATTGCCCTCCTTTAACTAGCCCTGGTCTCAGCCAAAACCTATTCTAACCATAACTCTTTAAGATATTTAAAATAGTAAAGTGTGGTAAGGACTAGTAAAATGAAGACCTAGAAGATATGTTAGAAGGATAGAACTAGAAAAACACAACATGTGTGAGCAAGAATGAACATGCACAGACTCGCACACCCATAAAAACACCAGTATACTTACTGTATACATGCAGTGAGGAGCTCCATGCTGATTTTCTCTGCACTGAGAGTGCAGCACAAAAGCAACATTGTTCACCATCGACAGGCGCTCTCCATCTCAGGGGGATAAAAGAATGAGGGAATAATTACTTATCCTCACACTGTGTGTAAAGTGTGTCTCCTATCAGCAGCCAGGCATGATGACAGCGATAGCAGCACTTCGTGCACACAACTTTGTCCCCTACATCTCAAACACAAAACCAACACACAGCTGCCCACTGCTGTTTACCAGCAGCAGTGGTCCCTGAAATCCCTGGAAAACAGTACCCCCTGATGTAGATCTGTGTACACGCTGTGGCACACTCAGGGTCTGGACTCATTAATACACAACACACCTAGATTTATGCTTATAGGATTCAGTCTCGACTGTGATCTTCACTGCAGTCCATCTCATGTTTCGTTCTATTTCTACTGTAAACAAATGGAAAAATACTGCCACACATTTCACATGTAAACACACAATTCATGCACATCTCTAGTGGTGTTTCTGTACTGTGTATCTTTGTTCCTCCCCCTCTCTTGTGCAAAGAGGCTATCTGCAAATGTGCTGATGTTGTCACAGATTCAACACACACACACTCACACAATATATCCAAAGGCCTCCATGGGGTAAATATGTTTGGAGCCATCATGCCTGATCATCTAATCATGACTAGGCCTTTAGGGAAAAGAGCATGCCGACTTTTTCCCTTCGCCATACAATACATGCTGATCATGCAATTCTCCCACAATGCCCTTCAACACTACCGATTCATATTTCGTAGGCAGTTTAGATGGCTGCAAAGACTGACTGAATAAGTGCTGCTTTGCCACTTTTCTTTTATTTGAAGGTGATAATTGATGTGTTTAGTTTTTTTCCTTCACAACTCGTACCATCAAAACGTCATTAAATATTCTGCTGACATAGATGCTTCTGATTTACAGCTAATGTTTACCTGAGCCCAAGCAACAGTTTTGCTTCTGTGCAGAATGACGGCTTCTCCATCCACTGGGGTCATAAATGGGATAAAGAGGCAGAGGGTTCTTGAAGTGCTCACCAGGAGAAACTAAACTAAGACCAGCATTGATTGCTATAAACTTTTATGTAACACAATTTGTATTAAGAGGCAGTTCATTAGTTTGCCAAAACTATTGCCTTTTTTACTTGTTCGTCTTTAACTATAATCTACAATCGTCTTGCTGTTTTCCTTTGTAAAATATAAATTTAAAGACTTTCTCTTTGAGATCAACAATGAAAATGCCTCTTAGTTTAACTTTACCATGTTTGAAAGATGCTCTTTCAAACAGGAAGTAAACAGCAATCTCTTTGTTAAGTCCAACATTTTCCTGACTCATTCATCTACACCACCATCTTCCCTCAACGAACTTCGAGGCTTTATAACAACATCAAACTATTTTCTCCTACAGTTTGGATTGAGTCATAATTCCTACAGTGGCCAGAGGACTTGAACATAAACATATGTTGTTAATGGACATTTTGTCAAATAACTGATGCTGTCATTTTTCTTAGGTAGACAGTCTCCAAATTTGCCCGAGAGGGTAACAAGACCGATTTGAAGACAGAACTGAATATTAAACCCTCATTTCTCTTCGTGGTGTCAGCATGCAAACCTCTTCTCTGCATTTTCTCCCACATTTGTTGACCATTAATCAACATGACTACTATACACAATGGAAATAGATCAATTTCCATGACAAGTGGTGCTGAGCCACAAGCCTTGCCTTAGTAGCTAATGATCTGAATGGAGGCTTTATGCTTCTCACCATAACATCACTTTACAGTAAGTACACACTGATACGTAAGCACTCCTTCCCTGAATCCTGGCCTGCTGATCATTACTTTATCTTGTCAGTTTAAGAGCTTATCAAGTTCTAACTAGATGTACATGCATTGTGTTGTACAGGTGATATTCTGAACTTCCTTAGTGTAGATGAGCTTCATTCTATCTGATTAATTTTAATGACATCATACATAACGTAATGACTTGTGGGTATCCAAACATCTTTTTACAATGTATAACAATGTACCGTAAATTTGTATTTTGGACCTACATCTTAGTTGGAGAGGGTGGCATGGTGGTGTAGTGTTTAGCACTGTCACCTCACAGCAAGAAGGACCCAGGTTCGAATCGGTCAGTCGGGTGCCTTTCTCTCCGTGTCTGTGTGGGTTTTCTCAGGGTACTCTGACTTCCTCCCACCATCCAAAGACATGCACATTAGGTTAATTGATAACTCAAAATTGTCCGTTGGTGTGAATGAGAGTACTGGCGACCTGTCCAGGATGTACCCCGCCTCTCGCCCGATGGGATAGTCTCCAGCACTCCCGTGACCCTTACAAGGATAAGCGGTTAAGATAATGGATGGATGGATCTTAGTTGGAACCTGATACACTATTAGTGGAATAAGGTTGAAAAAAACATATCAAAAGTCTGTATCTTGCATGCACAGAATACAAAAGATATCATGATTAGGAGCTGTGGTTATTAAAAGTCAAGTGACAAATTAAATGTTATTTGCTTAGCAACAATTACATGCTACAGTGCTGGCATATAATTTGAAGTCATTGTCCTTACTGTCTTGTCCTCACAATATTCATTATACAAGAGACTGCAGATGCATGCTGTTAACTACTTATAAGTGTCTATTGGGGCAACTATATTCAGCTCATTTTGGACAGAGATGCAGAAACATGTGTGATAGAGAGGAAATAGGAGTAGATAACTGAGCATCTTTACATGTTTTTAAAAAAAGAGCCCATAAATAAGTGTGATATTAACTAAATATCTTTTACTTACTCTTACATGTGGCAAGCAGGCAACTGAACAATCTATCACACACTGTACATGTATGGACCTATACTGGAGAGTCACTTCAGCATGCAAATCCATAATGAAGTTTTCTAATAGTCTGAGTTAGTCCATAGGCGTCTCCATAAAAGAGAGTTGTATTTAAGTGTCACCTGATACAGCCATAAAGTTGACTTTTCCAAACATAATTTGTAAGTCTCACAGTACAGTTTTCAAGCCGAGACTACATGCACCCAAGAGGACTTTTTATGGTTATAACAACTATTGTTACATCTAAGTCGACCAAATTTACTCGCGTTCAAACAGCTCTCCCTTTGCTCTTTCATGCTAAGTTATTATTTGTGAATTTGATGGAAATGTGATAATGCGCCCACAACAGTAACAACAAACAAGAGAGACGGCTCCTTCGACGTGTTGCCTTTTTTTTTTTTTTTTCATGTCTGATTACACGGCTCACTTGATTTGTCTCATTTCAGGGATGAGCAGGACTGAGATGGTAGCGCTGTGATTCGAAGACTTGCTACCATCTATTCAATTCAATTAGTTTTAATTAGCGCAATGGAGAGAAAGAGGAAAAAACAACAACCTCACAGGGTCCTCCAACAATGAAATGAATTACTCATGAGTGAAGGCTTATCAAATCAGCCAGCTTTAGATGTAGAGGATATTAAATCAGGCCGCTGGAAGACATACGACTGAAATGAGTTATACTAATATTTAAAAGCCAAGAAATCTCTGTTGGATACAAATCAGATCATGATAACAGACTCGTGGTTATTTGATGATATTTGGTTTGTTATACACTCAGTTGACATCTGTCTCCTGTGAGATGTTTTCGTTTATTTTTAGATGTCGCCTTTGAATGGAAGCTCTTGTTGCGCCAAATGGCATTGGCCCACATTTGTTTGAAGCAGATATCTAACAGTGACCAACAGATCTATCTATCTATCTATCTATCTATCTATCTAATTATCTATCTATCTATCTATCTATCTATCTATCTATCTATCTATCTATCTATCTATCTATCTATCTATCTATCTAATT
>JAUMHL010000011.1:15318017-15333912 GCA_032362345.1 Sandelia bainsii
ATCTATCTATCTATCTATCTATCTATCTATCTATCTATCTGTCTATCTATCTATCTATCTATCTATCTATCTATCTAAACATCTGAGTTTAGTTTAGCAACTATTTGCACAGGGCAAAAGATTATCTTAAAACTACTTTTCTTTCTTCATCTAAATATGTAATTTGGTGTTAAGGGTTAATGATGTAAATAATTGCTATGCTGAATAATTTAAAAATAATTGTTGTACTGTTTATCTACAAAAGATCTGAATCAAAATACAAAAAAATGTAAAACTTAAAAACTGCTTGAAGGGATATATTCCTATAACAAGCAACCACACAGAGCAGTTTGCTTCAAAGCTGTAGTTCTGTTTTGTAAAACCTGTACTATTCATTGTCACTGTTGTGTATGTTTAATATTGCTCTGGTTATACTGGAGAAAAGACTGTTGTTTTAGGATATATATATATATACATATATATATGTATATATATATATATCCCTGGAGAAGTACAGGCTAGCCTTTCCTGCAACTTCAAACTTCAAACTTGCAAATTAAAATTCTTATAAAATATATAATGAAGTAGTGAATGATGATTTATTAGGTTAAAATCAACTCTAACTTAACCAACTTTTTGTTCCACATTAAGTCACTTGGCAAATTTAGCATTTATTTTTAAATTATTACTAGAAATTTAGTTTCCCATAATTTTCACATTTGAGATTTGTTGAACATGTGTGGACTAGTGTTGTACATTTATCAACTGCATCAAGTTCAATATAGCTTAAAATACATTGTTTTCTTAGCGGTGTAGTATCATAGTTTTTGCGCTTTTGCATTTTTTTACATTTAAAAGCATGTACTTAATGAATTAATTAATTAATTAAAGAACGATTGATACCTCTGGTGGAAGTAGAGTATTTTTTGGACAACTACTTGCACCTGAGTTTGTGTACTTCATGTTTACATCTGTAAATGCAAATAGAGCGTAGTTATTTGCTCATATAATGTGATTAGTCACTAATTTCAAACCAATTTCTCAGCGGTAATGTATAATTGTGAATGAAGTAAATGTTTGGTAACATGGATTTTATACTTTGAATGGTCCCTTGTCAGTTTCATCTGTTAAAAAGATACAAGTGTAACTTTAAAACACTTCAAACTATGGTGATACAACTTTGTGCAGCATCAACAGGCCACCTAGCCTTTACCAATACTGTTTTTAATTTGATATTTTGGCCTCAGAAATTAAGTGTGAGAGTTGCCAATATTCTTTTGACAGGTTTCCCTCGCACCATACTGCTCAATAAGCCTGTGATTGATGCACCCCCTCCAGGTTCATTGACTAGGACTGTAATTTCTCCATCAACACAGTCCTCGCCTCTGACGTGGACAGACCTTTAAGGCAGAACACACTGATGGCTAGATGGATGGGATACACTGTAAAAGTACTCCAAAGACACATTATTGACTTACGTGTCGATAGTGTGTGGTCAGTGGCTGCAATGGTTACTGACTGATCGTCTGCAAAGGGGTGAAGTAGCCTTTTATTTAGCTTCTTTATCTTGAATGCTAAAGTATATTTCTGTCAACATGTAATAAACTATGAATTTGTGGAGTTCTCAGTGCCAGCAAGAGCATTGTCTGTGAAAGATATATAATATAATATATTGCTATATTGATAATGCTATCCTGTAAATGACTGAAACAGGGTGAAATGAAGACTTTTACTGTGACAATTTGCTGACATGATGTGGGACATGATGAGCAGCCTCCCAGAGGCAAGACAGAGCAACGGGCCACAGTGAGGCTGTGGAAGGCTCGTAATGAGGACCTTTGTCAGCCCAGTGTCTGACGGCGAGAGGAGGAAATAAAGAGAAAGTAAGAGCAGCAGAGAAATGCAGTTCCAACATCAAATGGTCTCCCTGAATCAAATGCTGTGCACATCAAATGCACCCACTTGTGCAGGTGACACCTTGTTTTTGCCAGGAGCAATGGCGACGGGTCGGTCTTTAGGGTAACAGGTGATGGTGCAGCAGAAAGGGAATGGCTCCACTGTAGTCGAAGCTGAGGCCACTTGTTGTCTAGAAAATGTGCTACAACAGCATTTCTTGTATTTTTTTTAAGTCCAGCTTGGCTCAGAGTCCTGCTGGTTTTCATTTAAGCTATTGATTATGGGCCAATTTACACTCAGGCTACAAACTGAATGCATTTCACTAACTGCATGAATAAAACTGGAGGTGTTCTTTAGATGTGTTACAAAACACAGAGATTTGAATCCGTCTGGTGCACAAAAGATGGTATGAAGCTGCAGATATTCAGATTGTGTCAGCAACACTACTCCAGTTCAAACAAACTGCTCTGTCTCTGAAAAATTACCATAAATTCACATGCATCTGTTATTTGACCTAGTGTGAAAACTATACCAGTATCAAAGTAAAACAATTTGGAATATTAAAGTAATACTTTAGATACTCTAGTGACTTCTAAATACGTCAAACTATGCTAAACTCAGTGTAAACTCTGTGTTAAGTACCACAATGACACTAAAATCCCTAATGAGAATAATATCATTATAATATTGTTAAGTCATCTACTTGGGCTATCTAATGTTTTTCCTGAGAGAAATCTGTCTAACTAAAAAACACTGGTGAGGCCTGGAACAAAATATCTCTTTTAATATTGACGCTTTTTGTTTTGCTTCTTTATGATGATGATCAAATGAAACTCTTGCACCCGCTGTATTGTTTACATGATTGCCTGTAGAAATGTTTGAAGGTGTGGGCAGTCATTGACAAATAACAGCAGCGGTGTGCTTGATAGTTTTATCTTCAAGAAAAACAAAAAAGTCTGTGACTCATATGTAATTACTCTGTTTTGACCCATACAATGAAGTTTATATAATTAAGTCCACAACTAACTCATCTTGGATATTCCTACTAGATGTATCTTTGACCATCTTTCACAAACAGAAGTGCATGTTATACTTAGGGTTTATGTTAGCGATCTCTTAAATTAATTCCTTCTTTGATTTTACTTCATCAAGATAACGTTTTCTTGATGACATCACTCACTGGCTCATATTTAGTTCTCTGGATTATGGGTGATAGTTACACTACAGTGACTACTGTAGTATTTCTAAAAAGCCTGTCTGCCTGCCTGTGCGACTACTTAAAAATAAATGGCAGCCAGGACCGCCCTCCCTCTCCCTCACCCAGGGTGAAGTAGCCTTCCCCAGCCAGAGCGGGGCGTGGAGTGAGCGTCCTCCTCCTCAGTGCGGCGCCGCTGCCACTGCTACTGATGCCGCCGTCCCTCCTATATTCCAGCCGATGCAGGTGGAGATGCGTCAAAGCACCCAGAAACAGCCAGAAGCAGCCCACCAGAAGCACGGCGACGGAAACTCCACAATAAAAGCCCTAGCGTTACACAACGGGGTATGATCTTCTTAATTTGAAAGATAAAATCTAAAATTGCGTTTTGTTGCTGCGATTGACAGCAGGAATGCAGGTGGAGCGACTCGGCCAGGACCGTTCACATCTGTCTTGAAGGAGAGAGGGGGGGGGAAGAAAACCTGCTTTCTTGTCTCTTCAGCGCTCTGGATAAAAGAAATAAAGAAACACAAAAGCGTAAACTATACCCAGGCTATATCCAGGGATTTTTTTTTACAAACCTCATCAAGTCTGGAGAATAATATCGGAGGGATTGCCGTAAAAAACAAGTAAGGACTTTTCTCTTCTTTGCTGTGGTGACTATGTGCGTCTATGTGTCTTTTCTGACTGTGGAGACCTGTCCCCGTCTGCAAAGGCCCTGCAAATGATGACAGGTGATGTCAGGAAGAAATAAAAAGATACACTAACATAGTCCCATAATGTGTCATTGGTGGCTTCGTTCTGTTGAGAGCGAGCCAGCGGCAAACGATGCGTAATGGGTCGATATGTGGAGGAGATTTAGGAGGCGAGTGGATTTGAAATCATTCTGCAGCAGGCACGTTGGACCCGTCGTGGTTTTGGAGGGGGTGGTAATGATGGATATACGTACATACATGTGTGTGTTTTGAAGCTACTCGTGACAGCAGTGGCAGAGTGTGGGAATTCAGCAAAAAAAAAAAAATCTCATGTGCTCTGTGGTGAGAAAGTCCGTTCTTGTGGTTCTTGAAGAAATGGATGTGTTTACGCAGCACCCAGACGACTTGCGAGAGGTTATTCTTACAGGTTCTGACACTCATCAAACCTGAGGCTCTTTATTTTAGCAAAAGAAAATCACGAGTCTTATACAGTAAGTCAGATTGATAATACATGAATTCAAATTTTCACACACAGAGCCTACTTACTTATACACCTACTTCTCCTTCACTCCGAATACCTGAAATTAAAATTAGCAGCAAATTCACCCACTAGAGTCGATTCGTGATTTCTGGCATTATAGACTTCGTTTATTATTGTTTTTCTATTATATATATTATATATATATATATTTATATATTATATTTATCTTTAAAATGTGTAAATAAAATCTTCATGAGACAGAAAATTAGGCCACCGGAGGGTATACTTTCTTTACTGAAGAGCTGGATTATAAGTGGTCGCTGAAAGGATAAATGACTGTGATCTCCTCTCCTCATTCTATCTCTGAAGAGTCAACGTGATCAACCCAATGTGTTAGACACTCACGCGTTGACTATATGGATATTTGGGGCTCCATATTGCGCCGATCATACTGCGACTGTATGCGACTCCTGCGCCACCGTGTCGCCAAACGCCCACTGGGGTGCGTAACAGTGTCTCTGTACAAAAATCCCCCAGTCAGTGAATAAATATCATGTGCTACAGATCAGTAGATGTCTGATTGGGGGATACTAGTCTAATTTCGGGTTTACTTCAGATTATTAAACCAAGATCAGGTGGCTTAGTTCAGCAGTGCCGAGGCAGAGATGGATGAGAAGGACGCGAGCAGAGAGAGGAGAGAGCAGGGAAGCAGACGCTACATGAGGAGAGTCCCTGTACACGCCAGCGGGAAACTGACCTCCTCTGTCTTTTTTTATTGAGGCTATGTGAAATTTTACACTGGTCACAGTAAATATGACACAATTTATTATAACACATGTCTAAATGTACTTCCCCATCTTTCTTGTTGGACTGTGTGGCAACGTGGGAAGACCTGGCAGTGATGCAATTTGCATTTAATCTGAAGAAGTTTTTCATAGGCTTCATCAGTGAAAGTTGGTGAATACAGAGAAGTTTACCAGCTCAGATTAACTAGCAGGAATTCACGACTTTGAATACCTTCTGAAAGGAAGATACAATACTGTAAGCATGACTAGCTGAACCACACAGGAGAAGTGGTAGTGCTTACTATACTGAGAGAGAGTCATCTTCTTAATGCAAGTGAGTTCCTGTTCTCGAAGTCAGTAAAGGTGATTTGACTTATTTCCTGGTTAGTTTTTCAGGCCAGAGGGGTGCAAATTCAAAAAAATCCATAACAAACAGACACGTTGCCCACTGGGACAAATCTCAACATTTCAGTCCTTTGCAGTGTAGACAACTTCATTATCATTCAACCATAAAATTGCAACATCACTTGTGCTTTTCCTGACTACAATTTGGCATCCAGCTGTTAATTCCCAATTGACAAAAAGAAACTCTTAAAAAAAAAAAAAAACTCCACCATCAGCTCACTCTAACAACTCTGGTTTTGACAATGGCTTTGAAAATACCTAAATAGCTTCTCTACTTTATAATGACACACACTGTGCAGACATCGCTGGCACAAAATGGGCCCATACATGATTCCACTTTTGTTCTCCGAGCTTTTCAGTGCACTTCATGAAGGGTGCTTAACATTGCCTTTGTGGGTTGAGATGACTTATAATAATTGCAAATTCCCCTGCAATTTGAATAATTTGCCCGGACCTTTTCTCTGTTTGTTATTCCGTAAGTGCAAAAAGTGGATTCGAGGTCTTGTGCTTCTCTTTGTTTTCGCTCATCTTTCTGACATGAGGCTTCCAACAACTTTCCGGAATACAAATCACCAGCTTTTCAGCTCAAATGCCATCATTCTGGGTCAACACGCCGTCAGCGTGCCATTTGAACGCTGCAACAAAAACAACACCTTTTCAAATGCATATTGAAAACTTGATGTAAAGCGTCCACCATGTGTGCTTCTGTGGGTGGAATCTGTGGACCCAGTTTATTAGAGTTTGTCTCAAAGAATAAAGTCGTTGAAAGAGCTGGATCTCATGTGAGTAATAAGATATTCACTCTTATGCTGGGTATATTTAGGCCATGCAAGGCCCTCGAAGCATCTGTCAGATAAGAGGCATCAGTCAGAAACTCGACCCAATCGCAGGTCACTGTTCTGAGCTGCTGTCATTTCCCCCTGACAGGGAGCACAGGCACTGTCTCCTAGCTCACCTCTATCAAAACACAGGCACTCACAACCCTCCCCACGCCCCCCTCCCCGCCCCTGCCGCTCCCCTCCAGTTTGCCACCACAGAGACAGAGAGAGGGAAATTGGAAGAGAGGAGAATCAGAATGGGTAATCTCCCTGTAATCCCTCACACAGCGGCAAAGAGAGCAATCTGCCTCATTAACTCACTCTTCTGCCGCTCACCGCCTGGCCCTCATCCATCTTCCTGTCCACCATCCACCTGCAGACGGGAAGTAAAGAGAGGTTGAAGGAGCTTAGGGGAGCTACAAAGAAGGCATAAATTTGTTGCTTGCATAAAAAGGGGAGAAAATGCAAAAGGAAAATGAAAGATTTTCTCCTCATCCGCCTCCTCTTACACACCCTCCACACTGTGGGGCCATGATGAGGGACATGCCCGACATGCTCTTTCTGCCGCCCTTTTGTCTCCTTTTTCCCTTGATTAAGCAGATTAGTGGTGGAAGAGTCTATGATGGAGAGATGAACCACCACAGACCTCTCCTCTCATTGTCTCTGAGTGACTGCAAGGATGGATTTGCGAGCAAAAGAGAAGGGGCAGCAGACAGCGAGAAACAGGAGGGAAGGATGGCCTATCGATCTGATCAAGTTACACCCTTACCTCCTGTGTGGCCACGGCGGTAGGATATCCGTGTCTAGATTGGGACTAATATTAGTCACTCAGGCAGGACATTTATTACAGAAGATGTCAAAGGTAGTAAATCTCTTGCGTCGCTGTCGGCTGCAGAGGAAAAGGCACAAAATTATTGTTGTGATGGCACCAGTTGAGTTGAAAGCTCCGTGCCTTTTTAACAACTCGCCTTTGGTCTTTCTAATTGAGAAAGAGTTTAGAGACTTGGGTGTTGAAAAACCCAGGATCTGTGCCACATACTCTACTGTATTCCACAAAGACTGGGTCATGAATTCATTTAGCAGAGCTCGCAAACGCATCTGAATTTTGCATGAGAGGTTTTTTTTTCATCTCTCAAATAGTTGAGTGTAATGTAATCCCACTTCCCTTTTTTCATATCTGAGTAACCCCCCCCCCCCAACACACACACACACAAAGCAGGCACTGCCAATGAATTAATGAAGATGTTCTTTGTAGCCCCAAGTGAGAGCTGGATGTGAAATATTTGCATTACCATATTGCCTGCCTTTTAAGAGACTAGAGGTGCTAGAGTTGAGCTGGAACATCTTAAAGAGAATATGGGAGCATCAATAATAGCAGACAATTCAAGCTGCTTCGTGATGTCTGCAGCTTATCTCTGTGTCTCTCTTTTTCGGTTTCACCTCAGATGTCATCTCCCTCAGGTGACACCCAATCTATATCTGAGAGGCGTCTGAGGGGCCTGAGAGTTTTTCGGGGGCGACTTAAGTTTCAGGAGTGGGACGTATCTCTTTAACATCCACCAGTGAGCTGTTTAACCTAAATTACTCGAGTGCAAAGGCAGCTGCTGTTTCTCAGGTTTATAAATATCACTCCAGACTCTGTACCTCCCCCATTTGGAAGGGCACGTTCCGGACAAAACGAGCTGATGTAACCTCACCGTTGATGATGATGTATCATGTTCACCTGCAACCTGAAGACAGTACTTCCTCTTTGAGTCGGTAGTAAACCCGCGTGGCTTTTTGCACTGCGGATCCTGTTGGACCAAACTGTTCCAAGATTGATTTGGCTTTGTGTCGTCATGTGCACAGTAAACAGCAGAAGTGTGTCTATCTTTACATGAAAGTGCACCGTACCATTTCAGAGTGTGCATACATTTGGTTAACTGTGAAAGGGTCCTATTTCAAAGTGGAGCAGGTTGCATAACAGGGATATGGGACACACAAAAAAATCCCACATAAGAGTTTTATGCTCATAATTGAAGAGTGGGTGTTAGTAACTAATCCTTATGCTGTGGGATATCACTCATCCACACTATTTCTAGTTTTGCATAATCATGCAATTTGTTTGCATAAACCTTGCATATGTAACTAAACAATAGCATTTGCTTAAAAAACAAGTGCCGGACTTGACTATCAGTCACTTACTTGCTATTTGGACAAAGTATACGAAAGGTCAGGGTTATTACTTCACATTTAAATGCATTCATGCTCACAACAGATTTATCCAGACAGTTTCCTTTGCAACTTTTAGCAATTGTTGTGTCATTTGTGCTGTTCATTTTGTCTTTTGGACCCCTCCCACCTTAGCTGACACTCAGCAGAGCACCTTGAAAAATTGTAGGTACTGTATTGCTCTCAGTCAGGTACCCTTAAGAGAAATGCTTTGCTCCACCACATTTTGTTCCTCTCCCGTAAAAACCATAAGGCTTTTGTCCATCCTGTCGTGGATGAATATATTTTCAGAGAACCACCACTGTAGCTAAATCAATACCAGATTTTCTAACTTGAGCTATACATGCTAAAAGCTCCCACGCTCCCATTCTGAAATGTAGCTATTTCCAACACCAGAATGCATCTGTTCCTTACGCTCTATTCACTGGCTGAAATTAGGTTTGTATTGTCCTCACCAGTGAGAAGAATGGGCTGAGCAACAGGGGAACTCTGGGGCTGATGGGGTCATGATAGTGAGATACCGTCTACTGCTGAGACTGTGGCCACACTCACCGCAGGCACGGCAGCACTTTCCCCACCAGGCGATGGAGAGGGACGGCTATTCTGCGAGCCACACAATGGCCCCTTCACCGCAGAGAGGGAAGGGCTTTGGCGCGACACAATGGGTTCTTTTAGAGAGGTGGTGCTGCTGCTGCTGGGGCCTGCATTGGGTTTGTGCAGCCAGCGTACCTTCATCAGGCTTCTCTTGTCACTGATACCATGGCGCTCTGTTTGCAGACGACCACAGGGCAGATTGTGGGAATAGCCACCATTTATCCCATACAACTCTCACGTCGAGCGCTCTCAGCAGCCAAGGACTCAGGTTGAGCAGGCTGGGTCAAACAATTACCCAGGACTATTCTCTCAGTTGTAATGAGCCAGGAATAGAGAAGCTTAGTTGAGTGATGACTGCTGACACCATTTTGTAATTCAATGGAGAAACACAAAAATGAAATGGGCACTCAAATTCAATCACATTTAGTTTTATTGTATTTTTATAGTTGTTTGTATCTTACTTTCAAGCAATAACTGTATTTCCTCCACATTTTCATTGCTTTTTTGTGGAGGAAAATTTTGATTTTCTTTGTTTTTTTGTTTTTTTTGCAGTATATGTCTCGCTCCAAAGTTTAGTTTGAACAGCTTCTCTGGTGTTCATGCAGATTTTCTTCACTTTTTTTTGCCATTGTTCTATTTGTCAGGGGCAAATGAGGCCTGTGTCACATTTGTGCAGATCTGCCACTTCAGCAGCCGCTTCCTCAGTTTGAAGAGGAAAAAAATAGAGATGTGATGGCCGAACGTGTCAGAATGGTGGTAGGAAGAAAGCAGATAGGGGATGGAGGAGAGAGAGAAGGGAGTGCAGACCATCCAACCCTTCCTTTATCTCAGTCCAGCCATTTCAATCCGACCATCCGTCCAGATAGCTTTAGTGAGACTTGCTGACTAACTGCTCTGTTGCAGTGCAGGCATTTCTTAAGTCTTTCGGGCCTGGTGTTGCATACTTTTCCCCCTGCACTTCTTCTCAATCTCAAAACTTTTTTAAGTGTATACTGTGTGTTCACAAGTAAATGGAGGCCACCCATTCTTTAATAGTTACCCTAATAGGAGCTGTTGAATTAGGATGAGCAGTAATATCAATAATGGTTCATATACCAATAAAAAGAATAAAAAGTACCACCTACAAAGAAAAACATGATGTCACATTACTGGACAGGCTGACAGCTCAAACACCACAGTGCTGACATCACAGATGCTAAGCTGTAGAGTCAAGTTGTTATATATATATATATATATATATATATATATATATATAACTGCAGCATGATTATAATCAATGCGATTTTAATAAATTGGTGTTTTAAAACATGCTCAGTTTTAATTATGTAAAGATGTCCAAAACTGCAACCTCTCAGATCATGTCTCAGGAATGAAATAAGCCCAGATCTGATTGTTTTGGGATCAGAGCCACTCTTCCAATCAATGGTGCTAATTGTGGGGGTTTAGCACTTAACAGGTTTCCAAGTTTCTCTCTCTCTCTCTCTCTCTCTCTCTCTCTGTTGGTGTGTTTCTCTGTCGCTCTCCCATTTCCAAATGGAGCAGTCCAGGATTCATCTGTGTTTTCCCTCTCTTCCAAGCTGGTGTGGCACACAACTTGGCCTGGATATTCAGGGACTGGCATGTACGGTGACTTGTGCCTCCCACTCCCCAGCGAGTCCCTGGAATAACTCAGCAATTTGACATGGCCCCTGGTGTACAGCAAGCTGTGGGAGACAGGAAATGTGCATGTGTGTGTGTGTGTCACAGATGGCATTAGTAGCAGAGTTGGTTGTGCCTGTTTTGACTGAGCAAATCCCTGGGAATGTGTCAGGGATTTCCACCACTGTTGTCGCCTGTCACTCTGTTGTTTTTTTTCTGAAATGGACGACACAAGATTTCTTGACATTTTCTTGAGTTAAGTTAGTATCAAATTGCAGATGCCACAGCCTGGAATTATGTAATAAGATACAGTAAATAGTCAATGTATTATATATCAGATTTTTAGATTTGGAGGTGTCGATTTGCCTTTCTTGCTCAGTTTTGGTGCAAAAAGACAAATGGCTCCATAAAATAAAACCTTAACAGAACAAATATTACAGTAGGAATACACTTGAGTGATACTGTTCACCAAACAGTAAGAAGAAAGATCAATATAATCACAGTAAACAGCTTCCAGGCTGATAGAGAAAAATGGTAACAGAGAACACAAGAAAAGATGGAGAAGCAGGAAAACAGGCAGCCACAGGCTGATCACAGGACCCCAGCAGACCTCTTAGGTCTTCTAAAACATAGATGCTGTGTTGAAAAGTCCACCCCACCAAAACCTATCAAACTTCTTCAGAGCACTATCGATTGAAAGCTCTTTCTCTTGCCAAGCCATTTTCTCCAAGGATGCTGCTATCTGCAAGGCGAGCACTTTGCTCCAGTTACCCACTATTCACTCGCTAACCCTGCTCTGCCATCAGCCATGAATCTATAAGACTTAGTCACACCTGTGTGGCCCGGAGCAAGTCAATGAGGAAAGAGAGCGAGTGTGTTGTTCTCTCCTCTAACATTAACATCTCCATCTTGTTCCTGGTTTATTCCTTTTTGTGTTTCCATGGAGGAAAGAAACAGGAACGAGGTCCCTGCATTCTCACAGCACAGTGGGCTCTTTTCACAGTTTCCAGGAGCTTTCATAGATTTGCAAAATGATCACATAAGCACTTTGAAAATCATCCATTATTAATGATAGAAGACATCACTGTTCTCTTGTTGGTGATGTCTGAATACATTGAATAAGAATGTGAGATTGGAGATCTCTGTTGGATTTGTTATTCTCTCAATGTTTTGGCTACATTCATATTTTCTAACAGTCACTGATTGCCATAGACAAGTAATTTTTGCACATTCAACCTCACAAATGCATGCTAGATTTGTGTATTTTGTCCAGTGTGTAGCTTTGGAAAGCAATGCAATATTTCATGAGTTTAGTTTAGGCTGTGACATTTAAGTCTGGGAAACAAACACCTGCAGCTGGTTGAGCCCAACAGATATGCACCGGTCCAGAGGGTCTTTCAATTCAAGAATCGTGTGAACAACTATTTAAGCTGACTTTAATACAAACTTGGAATTTAGGTTTAAGATTTAAGATGAAGAAGAAACAATCACTGTCTGCACATTTGTTTTGTTTTGTTTTTGCTGCCATTAATTTATTTTGACTTTGATTTTGTAAATAGCAGAAATATAAAAGCATTTCATAACAGCTGCCATGTTTTTTTCATTCTAGAGAAATAATGTCTATGCCCATGAAAAAATGATGTCTCGTTCAAGGCTTACACTTGGCTCGGCCACAATGGGTGAAGAGGAATTCTAAAAGAAGAAAGTTCAACAATCCTTCATTTACCTATTTGCTGCATTAGCTCTTACCCTCACCATCATGTTGAGTATCTGCTGTATATTTAACACTTAATGTCATTCAGTAATTTATCTTTGTACAGACGTCCTCTATCCTCTACCTACAGTTAAATGCTGAGTGTCAGCTCTGAGAATTTCAGTGACCTTCCTTGATGTCATTAAGTGCTTATGGCACATTCCACAGTGTGTTGCGCCTCCAGCCTCTCCGGTTCAGAGGCGTGCAGCTGAACCAGAAACAATGGGTGCAAGATGCACTGTGGGATAGGCCACAAGGACTCCATGACCATCAAGGAAGGACATGCTTTGTGCACACGGTCCATTGGCACACTTCAGCACCATATACTTCACAGACAGCTCCCAGCCCTGCTGTTGTATTGTGAGCTGCCGTCAATTCAGCACCACAGACAGCTCTCTACCCACATGCATTGTTTCATCTCTCCCACACTGGTCTGCCTGTCTCACAAAGCCAGACTAGTGGGTTAGTCAGATAACCTTGGCTTTAACACAGACTTTTCTATTGCACAAAGGTGTCTTAATGTTAACTGCATTAGATCACCCTGGTAACCTGTACTGCAGTCTTCCATAGTGATAGTGAAAACTGTGTGAGCTATGTGTATGTATGTGTGATGTGTTTCTAAATGGTGAGAGCTTATAATGTCCTTGCAATATTTGTTTTTTTAAATGATGTATGTGCAATGTATGTTTTTTTATTTATGTATGTGTTTGCAAATGGTCAAGGCCCATGATGAGTAATGTAATTAACATTAATTTGGATTAATACATTTACCTCTACATAGCTTACATGCGTCACAGCATTAATGCAACCTTCCTGTAGAAAAAAATAATCAATATTTTGTACATTTTTAGAACATTTGCTCTATCTAGCTGTGAAACATGGTGTCTAACTAATAGCAGATAGATGTTAACTGAGCGCTCATATCAATAATGGATTAAATTTAGACTATTAATTGCACTACAAAACTCCTATCATCGATTGGCCCAGTGTAAACTGTTGCACTCATGTTTCATCATTGCTCTGGAGAACATGAAACCAACTTTTTAAATAGAAATCTTTTTACAGAGTCAATAGACAGTACTGTATTAATGGAAAGTAAAGTAAGTTCATTGTGTACTAATAATGCTGTACTGCTGTGCCTGTTTACTTATGCATTTACACTATCTGCACTTCACTTTCAGCTTTCTTTAGCTTTATCAGTAGAAGCAGTGTCTTCCTTTCTTGAATATAATGCCCTGTATTGCTCAGAGAGAATTACCATAGCCAGTTTTTATTAATAAAATCTAAATGTATTTGTTTACCATACCCACTTTTATAGTCTGACCTATTTAATACTTTGAAAATGCTAGGCTAAGCACATCCTAACACAATTAATGCAAGTTTTGGTTTGTGGAATTCTGAATTTACATTAAAGCAATGGGCATGCATAAACAGACTTGATCACCTTTTCTATTATTGCTGTTTCTATTAATAGCTTGTGCTTCTCCTGTAATTAGAAGAAGTCCTGGGAAGAGGAATGTTCACTCAGCGCCCTTATTTACAGTGGAGAAATTTACAATATCAAAAGTATAAGCAAACAGACTGACAGTGGTTCATTCCCTTGGACAGTTTCTCTCCTCAGCCTAGTCTCCTTACACTCTCCCATCTTCCCTACAAACTAACCTATTGCCTCTCAGGGAGTGAAAAGGTTTCAGCACCTTGGATAGCTCCAGGCCCTGGACTGCTGTTTTCTCTCCCTCTGCCATTTTTTCCTACTGTATCACAGAGGAGCTGTTCTTTCAGCACCTAGTTCCACTCGGTTTCTGGCTTAGTTCTCACTTTCTGTGTGCGTCTCAATGCAAGTGTGTGCACAACAGACATGAAATGTACTCTGAGTTTCTTTTTGGTAGTGCTCCCTGGACGTCTCCCTGCAGAAGGACTGCTGCTCAGACTTTTTGTGATGGATTAGAGGTGTGTGTGTGTGTGTGTGTGTGCAGTGCATGTGTGTGTTAAGGGAACTGCATGCATTTGAACCATGTTTCAACTGTTTCTCCCTCTCTGCCTCCGCCTTTCTGTCTCTTTCTCCCTGTAATTTCCTTTAATGAGTCTGGTCTGGTTATTGTTTACCTTCCTGACAGTGCTTATACGTTTACTCACTGATGTTGCAGAAATTAATGGCAGGTCTCAAGAAGTAAACACCATGAAACGACCCAGTCAGTCCCAGCCAGTATGTGTGTGTCTGTGTGTGTGTGTTGGGCTGGTGGTAGCTTAAGCTGCTGTTTTATTCATTATTGACTTGTGTGAAACCAGTGGGAAGGCCTTGCAGCCCTTGTGAGTTAGGTCTGCTATGATTATGTCTGATTTACAGCCCTCAGCTCTCCTACTGATGACTGTGCAGGACTTTCAACCCACCCCACCCCTAACTTCTTTCCACCTCACTTCTCTTTTTTCCCTTACCTCACTCTTGTATTGCATCTTTTTTTATAATCCAAGCCAGACTTGAGACCAGTATAATCGAGGCTCAGGGCGAGAACTGCTGACGGGAGCCCTTTGATGTTCGGCCTCCTGGTTTTGCGTCAGGTCACGGTGTAAATATAGTGATGAGGTCATGGAATATTAAGCCCAAACCTCTTAGCGTACTTAAGGTAGATGCGGAATATCTATGTAAGCTCTTTTGAAGTGCATAAATTTTGTCTGATGGCATGTGCAACGTTGTAAGTTTTGCAGTGCAGGAAATACTGTAGTGATTTATGTATCATAGCATAGCAGTTGTGCTCTCTGTGCAATAACAGTACAGAACCATAGTGTGCGTCTGTGTGTGTAAGCCTGCAAGTACACATCTGAGTAGATTCGATTACATCAAAATGCAGTCTTAAATATTCATTATGCAAGATTAAATACATTTTGCACAAAAACACTGTTGCATAACAACCACAACGGTGCTGGTTTCAGCAAGAATTATCACATCTTTCAAAGTACCTACATGTCTTTCTAGATAAAGTGAATGCATTTGCATATCAGTCTATGTGTATACATTTTGTGCATGCATATGTTGATCTCCCCGGGCACCACCTGTGACCTAGGGTAAAGGGTAAAGTCAGCATGCTGATGTGGCAGCTGATGCCTTTCTCACCACCACAGAAGGTTCTGCTATGCCACAGCACAAGACAGGGACAGCTGCCGGGTGTCAGGGCATCATTTCATTCAAGGCTTTTTGTCGTAAGAAACAAACCCATTATGCTCTGTCAAGAAACATTAGCCTACATATATAACCTTGAATCTCCACAATGTCAGCTTCTCAAGAGCAATAGAACATGTTGTTGTGTTGAACTTCATTGTGGTGCATATTTGACATTTTCAACTGTTTTAAAACTTTTATGAGCCTAAATAGATTCAAGATTCAAGATTCAAGTTTATTATTATCATATGTACAGAGTACAGTGTACAGAGCACAATGAAATGCTTA
>JAUMHL010000011.1:15334000-15359862 GCA_032362345.1 Sandelia bainsii
GAAAAACACAGATGTGTTACTGTGTGTTGAATAGTCTGATAGCACTGGGGTAAAAACTGTTTCTGAATCGTGCTGTGTGTGTGTGAGTCTCCTGCCGGATGGCAGGAAAGGAAAAAGTGGCAGAGTGAGGATGGACTCCACAGCATGTATAAATAGTGGAGATGTGATCAACTACGGATGAATTACAACAATGTGAAAGGCCAAATTACAGCCTGTAAGGTGCATAAAAACAATTAGCTTGGAATTGTACGTCAAATCAGAGGAGAAGCATGAAGGAGAAAGTAGAGAAATTATGTAATGGTGAAAGAGACACTGTAACAATAAGAGGCAAAGTAATGGAAGTGATTTTTGGAAGAGGATGAATTGACAGAGTATGGAGAGAAAATTTCTCTTTCCACTTATCACAGTAAGACTCTCCCAGAAAAAAGAGACAGACAGAGACAGACAGGACATGAAGTTGGGTGCGCAGAGCAACCTGTGGTTTGACATTGGCTCACCTTGGCTGTCAGTCATTTTGAAAGAGGGGTTATCTGCCTCCCCTTGGTCTACTCCCTGCTGTTTTAATGAATTTACTGAGGCCTTGGGAATGGCTAATGCGCTTGTTTATAGAGGCAGAAAAACAGGTGGCTCCAAAATTCACCTCTAGCAGTCATTTCCCGGGGGGAACAAAATAGTTGTGCTGGCTGGGGCTCATGCACAATTTGGTTACCATTTTGTAGGTTTGAATCCAAATGAATCCAAATGATGCCCTTTATTATTATTATTTACCCTGCGCACATCTCAGGGTACACACACTATATAGCTTCTTACAGTATGTTATACTTCGAATACTTTGATTTTTAGCCAATTTTTACCATCTCTGTAAGAAATTCCAGGCCCAAATCACAAAGAAATGTCCTGTGGTAATAGTAATACCCACAAGTGGGCTAAGGTTTTCCTTTCCGCTCTGTCTGCTTGCCTCCTCCACTGGCCTATCACTACCAAACCATCCCATCCTTCATTCATATGCTCCACTGAATGTGGTGCGTCAAACAGGCAGGCTCTGAACTCAGTGGGAAGTATCCACAGAGAGATGGGATGAGCTGCAGGGTGCGGGGGCAGTTGGCCCATTGCAGGAAGCGATGCGGAGGAGTCAGAAGAATGCAGCTATCATCCATTCCTATTAAGAGGAGAGGAGGGAGGGAGAGAGAGGAAGGCCAGTGGGGAGAGACGGGAGAGAGGCAATAAGTCATAAGATGCCAAATGGGCACAGGATACTCCTCTAGATGCAACATGAGCAGGAACGTATCACTCAGAGTTGTGTTCATGCCTAGGATGACAGACAGAGGAGGAGAGAAAAATAGGGACTGAATCTTGAGACAGAGACCTTTACCTCCTGTGCAGTGTTAAATGCTAAACATGTTTCTGCTTACTGCAGAGGAGGGCTTTCTCAACCCTTTGGGCCTTTTCCTTGCCACTGACTCCTGGGAGTGGGAGCAGTGGGGAGGCAGAGGAGTATGTCAGAAGCAGCTGTAGGCTACTAGCCTGCCTGAAATTGCTAAGAGATCCATCTCCCTTGCTGTCTTTCCCTGGTTAGCAAAGTTCAGCATAAGATGACATGTAGCCATTTTATGATTTCATTATTTTATCTCCAAGATTTTTATTTTTAGCACAGTGAAGCACTTAAAATATGCATTGGTTCAAGCTGTGTGGTGAAATTGAAATAATTGACTCTGACAAGATGGACTGATGGAATAGCATGGCCAGAGGATGTATAAGAATATAACAGTGGTGCAGAATTATTGACACATTTCTCTGTGTCAGATTGTTGTACTCAGTATGTTAGTGCTTCACTTGAAATGAAAAAAAAGAGAATGTGTCAGAGGGGAGGATTTATATTTGTGACTTGTGTGATGATCCATATTGCATGTTTAATATTTGTGTTTTTATTGTATTAATCGGGTGGTTTTAAACTGCTTGTTGCATGATTTTATGTAATTTTAATATTTTAATGGCATGGATTTTTATGACATTTGCATGGATTTGTTGTTGCATGTACATAGACTGGATCTTCCTTTAGCACACCTGTGACTATTTTAGTGACTCCTCCCATGTTGCTCGGGATTGGCAGAGCAGCACTGGCGTCCCTTTCAAATGTGCTCAACACAGGTGAAGGGGGGGGGACGGGAAGTAGAGGTTGAGGGCCCGGCAGACAGGCCGACACCCATAAAGACAGAACTACATGGACGGTTGGCGCAACGGAGCGAGACACGTATCAGGCGTAGATGTGTTGCAGGGTGAACAGCGGAGTCTCGATTTATGGGGATGCTGAGCGTCGGGAGCTACCAGGATTGGCGTAGCGACGAGGATCCAGGGCGACGCTGGAAGCGGAGCGTCGGACGAGCTACTTGGAGCGAAGTACTGAGGAGGATCCGGAGCGACGCTGCAGCGGGAGAGACTGGGTTGAACGCGCACGTTACGATGAGTAGAGGATAGTGTCCATTTCTGTTTGCTTTGGTCTGTATAGTTGAGGCTGGTGTGGCCGCCCGCGACTGAGGACTCCCTCCTTCCTGTCTCCCCCAGCTCGGTTACAGTGACGGCGTTGGGCGGAGGTCGAGAGCCGAGGAAGGATGCCGAGCTCGACAGCACATTGGGGACAGATGCTACCCCCTCTGGTGACATTTACCGAAAGACTGTGATGCCGATAACAGAGCGATTTAAGGACAGTAAATGTGCATTGGGTTGTAACTGCTCTAGACAGAACATTGGCATACGTTAGTGAAAGGATATTGGTATATTTTAATCACCATTGTTTTATTGTATTTTATTTTTTAACTTTTATTAGATTTTTATTGGTTTTATACTTTTCCCTTTTACCATCTATCGTTTATCTTGATGCTATTTTTTTTTTTTTATTCTGTTTTATAATAAATAGTACCCTCTGCTTTTAACCTGTGGTTAACCTTTTTTTTTTTTTTTTTGCTGGATTTTAAAAGAATCATAGCGCACCTGTGTGCGGTGAGGTTTAGCACTTCTTACAAATGCTCATATTTTTCCCCAATATAGCTGGATTGACATTTATTTATTTTAAAATTAACTAACACTGGGGAAGCTAACAATAAAAACATACGTGATGTGACACAAAATTCTGAAATATAATCAATGGTTTGATTTAGCACAAGTGGAAAATGTGGCGTAATGCTAGATGAAACATCAACTGGTCGCTAAAAACAACTGGAACCAAGAATGACCGTAGTGAATGTTAGAGCAATGTGGTGTAGTGGCTGAGACAGGTGTGAGAACGGGCGACCCCTCCCGCACCAAGAATGGTACGGTCCAGGTACACCTGACGACGTCTCGAGACAGTGACCTTTTGATTTTGCGCGTGCGGCGGCGGAGGACTACGAGAAGATTTCGTAAATTGTATAAAACAAGAGATCCAAACGGTTTACAGGAAGATAAAATATGGAGGAAACTGCAGTGAAGATTGTAAAAAAGGACTTTTTTGTTCAGGCGAACAGTACAACTGCGAAATGCTCGGTTTTAAGTCAGTGTTAAAGGGACCAAATTGCTAGCTTAATTGCTTTAAACGTGATGCGTCATGGCGTTTGTAAAATTGAAGCTGGCGGACATAAAAGTTGAGCACGTCACCTGGGTGAGTGTTTATCTTATTAGTCTATTCTTGTATTCACTACTATTATGAAACATGGTTTGTTGGGGATAAATGTTAAGGTTCCGTCATGTTAATGCGTTTTTACCGTGATAGCGCAGTTTTGCGCAATGACGCAGTTAGACACAAACTTGAACTGTAAATGCTGGAAAAACTACATAAACCTGTGTTTTTACTTTTAGTAAAGGAGATTTGCTGGCAACTAACATTACACAAGTCGAGCCAAACCTCCTAATACACAATTGTATGTATCATTGTTATAATATATTATGTGCGTGTGTGTCAGGTCTCAGTTATTGTTGTTTAGCGCAGGGGTTTCAAACCCCAGACCTGCTTGTTGCTGCTCCTGATGGATTGAACACACCTGATCCAGGTAATCAGCACAGTGGGCAGGGCGGGGATAGTGGGGAAAACACACAGGGTAGGGGTCCCCTGGTTAGCTGTTAGAACATTTTTGTTATTGCCGTTTAGTGTACAGTTTTCAACTGTAAAGGCCCCTCAGTAAATGATAAGTTGCACTTATCTTACTCATAACGTCAATAATAACCTGCAGTGGGATTCACTCACAAACCAGCAGGCATTTTATAAGAGTAGGTATGTATGTTTTTGAGTGCTGGATGTGTCATTTTGTATTAGGCAGTACTTTGACTGTATTACAGTAACTGAACAGGGTCAGTGTGGATTTTGTGGCTTTGTGAATTCGGTGTCATTCATTGCTGTAGTATGCACACTTAGTACTGAATGTGTTGGATTCCTTCAGAATTGTTGACAAGGGATAATTTATCATAATGTGTGGATTTGTGCTGTGCGGTGTATGTCTCATCAAAATTTAAGCTAAATTCCTCAAGTCTTTAGCATTTACTTTGCTGAAAATCATGCAGTGATTGTTCATGATTGTTTTAATATTTACCAGACAAACTTTTAAAACAAGAGTTTTGCCAATGTTTGGAGTAGAAACATACTTTAGTGTTCATCAGCTGACCAAAATAAATCAGTTGCATCACAAATGCTCTACAAAATGTTAGTTTGGTTTGAGATATAATGCGTAGGTGAAATATCTTTTACCCCAAGAAAGGACAGAACATCATTGATGTATTTATTTTTCCCCTGAAACCCTTATTAAGTTCATTATTTGTGTTTAGGAGTAAACTGCTTCTCAGGGAAATTCAGCATATTAAATTTTAGGTGAGAGCCCATTTGGAGTGTAAAACACACCTGGGTTTTGAGTTTGAGTTTTCACTGTCTCAGACCTTGTGACTCAGAGGTGATGTCTCATCAGTGATGTCATGACTGGACATCTTGAACATAAAACATACCCAGCGGTGCCGAATTAAAAGGTCAGTTATCTCTAGATGTATGCTCTATTGGTTTTCTCTCTGGACCTGGGGTCATCTTACTCAGGTGTGTGTTTGTGCTGCTGTATGCATGTCTCTTAGCTTGCACCACCTTAATCCTCCTAGGGGTGTCAGTGTGTCCAGTTGTAAATGTGCTCATATTTGTGTGTGACCAAAGGTGAGTATGAGCAGATGTAAGGAGTATTCATGGCTCCTATAGCCTGTGGGGAGAAAACATTGTCTTTTCTCGTTTACAGGGAAGAGATGTCTCAGAGTGTAGACTGCCTTTTGCAGAGCTGCTGCCCATTGGTATGTGAAGGCTTTATAATTGAATTAGCCTAGGCCTTATGGCCTAATGCTGGAGACACACTGAGTTCCAGCACAACACTGCTTGCTCATTATATGTGAAAGGAGGTCAGGAAAAATTTCAGAATTGCACAAAAAATGTGTGCACTTGGGTTGGCATGAGATGACATGTATTTTTTGTGGGAGAATAAGAGGATGCTTGTGCTTTTGAGATTTATTATTTGTCCAGGTTACCTGTGCTACAAGTGGTATATACATGTGTGTTCGATGAACTGTTTGACTGCTAGACATCAGAGCTGTGGATGTAGAAATGATTTTTTTTCATCATCAGGCCCTGTGTAAATCTGGAAATGTATAACCTGTATCGGACATGTCCATCAATCAGAGCTCTTGCTCTTAGGAAGCCTGAAAACTGGTATGGTTTATCCAGCAGAAAGTAGCTGTGTGTCTTAAAGGACTGATTTTAGATTTTTTAAATTGCTCTTAAACCAATCTTGATGTGCCCATATGTGCTTTCCACAATGGCTCTGAGGCGCTTGTTCTGGAACATAATATGAGGAAAATGACGTCTAAAGTCTTATGAAGCTGTCAGCAGTCTCACTAAATTGAATCAGTATCCTTTAAAGTTAATGTAAATTTAGGATAAATTTCCACCATTTTCCAAACTTCCCCCCAGGTAGTAGTAGTTCTGGTAGTGGGGAAACTTAGTGACTAAGGCCTGTTCTCTCAAACAAATGTTTGTGAAGTGAATGTTATAAGACTGACTTGAAAAATTCCAAACCTAGATAGTAATTAAAGATTAGTAGAAAGAAGTTTTATTATGTGTTAAGTACCATACGTGCATTAAGGATGTTTTCTCAATCCGCTTTGCCATTGGCACCAATTTTCTAATCTGTCCTTTGCTGTTTGTGTCTGCCTGCCTGCCTGCCTGCCTGCCTCTCTCTCTCTCTCTCTCTGCCTCTCTCTATAAAACTCTTACATATGCGCACACATGCAGTGCACAGTGGTTGCCCACGGGCGCTAGGTACAGCTGAGAATCCTGGGGCACAATCATTTATTTCAATCGGCCTTCTGTCAGTTTAGCATAGTTTAGCATAGCCACCTGAGGATTGAGGGGAAAATGTATGCTGATTTGCCATTACTGCAAGATATCAGCTTAAACGGCCCTTTGCCTTCCCTGATCGACTGTGTGCTGTATAACCTCAGTATAAGATAATGCACTGAAGCCCATCCATCTAATTCCCTTATACTTCTTTTCAGTCTTCTGCTTTTCATCCTATGTTCTTATAGACATTTTCTCTGTGCTGCTGTTTGTGTCAGGGTTTCTGTGCATTTGCATGCCCCTGCTTTTGCATGTACTTATTGGCTGTGGTCACGGGTTGCCTTTTTTTTTTTTTTATTCCAACCTAGCGGCGGATCACACAAAATATGCTTAAGACACATTTCTTTCTCACACAATGCGGTCGCAGTAATGTATTCACTTGTAATGGCCTACAATCGGTTTGGTAGACTGTGGTTTGAAACGGTGTTACTGTGGAGGATGTCACTGTGTATATTGAGGATTAAATCATAGATGGATCGGGAGTATTTTTGAATACAGCCATGTTGAGACATGGTTTGGTTTTTATTTCACGCACACACACTGAGGAGTCCAATCATTTAAGGCCCCACGGCATAGCAGACTAATGCATGCGAAAGATGTCATTGTACATAATTTAGCACGAACAGGCTGCCTTGTTGGTCATTCACTTAGCTGTGTGAACTGGATGTCTATGATTGTTATCAAGTGAGAATTCATTCATATTGAATAGATCTGCATGGGTGGTCTAATCAAACCTGTGGTTTGCAAATGAAAATGTGATGTGACCTGTATAACTGCCTGGTCCATGAAAGACGAGACAGACTCATTAATTGAGAAGTTTATGAAATTAAATATCGGGAATTAATGCACAAGCCAAGCTACCAAATTTGCACTGTGTTGATGATACTGGCAAGTCATGATAGAGAAGGTTGAGTCACATAGGAATCATGGTAATTATACATTATTTTTGTAGTGTCAGATGTATTTATTTGATTTATCAGACATATCTAGCAGTACTCCCCCACCCCACCACATCTTTGTTGTTGTGAGGAGCTCTTACACTATACACTAGCTTTGAGCCCTCTAGTAACATTTTAATGACAACAAATTCATTTAGCTGTGTTAACAAGTAAGGAATTACGGCGCTTAGCTGGGGAGAGAAAGAGGAGGAGGCACAAGGAAAGACTAAGTGGTTGGAAAGGGTGGAAAAAAATTGGCCACACAGGAATTTGGAGCTCATTGTCAGACTGGCCATGTAAAAGTGGAGCTTAAATGCACTGTGGTAACTGTGATTTCCACAAAAGCAGCCTGTGTTGGTGAGACCTGCAGGATAGATGGGCAAAGAAAATTGCTATCATTTGATATTCAAATAATATTCAGATATTCAAATAAAAAGCTTGTGCTTTACAGTCCCTCTGGCTTTCTCTCAACAACTGGCCTCTTCATCCTTCCCTTTCCTCAGCCTCTGGTTTCTCCTCCCCCACTGAGCATGTTTCATGTCTTATTTCTAGGCAAATACAACTTGAGGGGCATTTTGACTCTCATGGGCAGAGTCTGTGTTGATATGCATTCAGCAGTTCGGACTATACCCTCAGTCTTTCTCTTTGTCCCCTGACTGTGTAGCCAGTTTTCTTTCTCTTTCCAGTCCAGCTCAATTCAGTTTAGTCTGTGTTATTGCCATGAACGTGAGATGAATGCATCTAAATACAACAGAAAGAAATAAACAAAAATTACTCATAATAACGAACATCTGTTCCATTTGTATGACTGTGTGTGTGTAGGAGAGTGTTAATGATTGAGCTGGGATGCCAGTCATTCTACAGTCTCTCAGAATACTGCATATTCAGCTAGGGTATTTACTTATAATGAAGAAAAAAAAAACTTTGCATGTTCAAAAAATAGATCCATGTAAACTAAACAGGCATCTAGCACAGGCTGTTTTTCCCCTCTCTGGGTTGCGTCACCCACAGTTTGGCACTGTTTGGTTTGGCAATTGACTGATCTGTTTATATGATCTGCAGCCAGTCATTATGGCTGCCTGCTGCTTGGGCGACATGTCCCTCCCTGTGTGGTGTTCCTGGGGACATTAATCAAATGCCTAATGGCCAAAAACAGGGGCCAGGCCACACTCTCCTTGAGTCTTGTGGTTTTGGCCAACAGGTTTCCATCTGCGGTTGGAAAGAAGATGTTGGAAGAAGATGGAAGGCCAATTAGAATGCAATAAATCCCTATTTGTGTCCTTGGCATGCACCTTTTATCAACTAATTTGCATATCACTGTTGAGATTAAGAAACTTTGCACAACATTTGTGCTTATGTTTGTGTTTGAACTTAATTTGAAGGATGAAACTGAAATGAACGATGGAGAAACTGAAAAAATGTTGCTATTAGATTGTTGCAGAAAGATTGTTTCAAGGTTTTAGCAGACAGTATTATTAGTAGTGATTAGTATGATTTTGATATATTATGCAATAGTAAATATAAATAAATAAATTTATAAAGAATTACATATTTTCTTGAGATTGAAACATGAAAATGTGTGTGCCTAGAATGATGTACCAGAAAGGATACATGTCTACAGTAGGTATACTGCTGTTGTTCTGTGATGTGGCTGAAAGACAGATGCCAATGTTATTTGTGTAGAAGGCATTCAGCATTGTATTTTTTGTGAAGCCTGTCAATATCACGTCACAGCTCACTTTCTCTAGGTAGTTCTCTATCCCTTCCCTGTGATATTACTGAGGTGATTACAACACTACGAGCAGCAGCCATGGTAGAGGGAATTACAAAATAGCTGAAACCACCACATCTATACAATGCTTGACACCAAGCCTGAATATGAGTGGCAGTTCAATTTTAATCACCCCTCATCAGCAGCGATCATCTAGGTAAACAGTGCACTGGGACGGGATAATTAATCATCAGTCCCTCGGCCTCAATTAGCTGACTATTGGAGAAACGGAAGGGAATATTCCAATCGCTGAGCTGCTATAAAGGCGGCATGTTGATGACACATCATAGTTAAAGACTTCCACCGTCCCAGGATCTAATAGGCAACATCTTGTTAGCAGTCCCTCAGTGGATAGTCTGAGAGCTAAGAGAAAGACAGAGGGGGGAGATGGCGGAAGAGAGAGTATTTGAATCATATGAGAATATTTATATATTATATATATATATTTATATATTAGTTGACATTTGTTTTTCTCAGTGCACTTGTATTTGCAGTATGTGTGTTGGTGTGCACTCAAGTCCCTTTCCTCTCAGATGCAAAGAAAGAATGACTCAATATAATGTGACTTAACTGCATCAGCATTTTCAGACTGGAAACAGTCGCACCACTCCCTAAAATCAATCAATCAGTCAATGAAGTGATCAATCAGTGGTGCTATACTCAAGCCATTTAGCTTAGGTGACTTCTCAATCAGTTTAATGAGCTCTGTGTGTGTGTGCGTGTGTGTCACTGCAGTGACTGAGGTAATGCAAGTCTAGTCAGAATACACGGTGACATCATATGATTTACCAGAAATTTGTTTAGGATACTTGGACCATTCTTTCACATCTGAGCTGAACACTTAATTGACAGAGGCAGTTTGACTGTGCTTTCAGGCTTGAAGACTTGTTTTCAAGAAAAACAGACTATAACCTCACTCAACATGTCATAGCCTATAGATTAAAAGAAATGAGCAATGGGGATTTTTTTTCGTGTCAGTTTGAATAATGATTGAATTCATCTGCAGACAGAGTAAGAAATGCTATTGATCCTGTGTCACTTTCCCAAGAGAGCAAGTAAGGGAAGGATGCAGCAAAAGAGTGGAAATGTGAAGGCAAGAGAATGAGTAAGAGAAAGTAAATTTGAATGTAAAGATAAAGAGGAAGGGGGAGCATGGAAAGAAATAGGTTTCCTTGCACACTGGCGTACAGCAGCTGTCAGATTAGTGCAGAGAGAGCGATGGTAAGCTGTGTTGAGATGTCTGAACTTTTCACTCCTTATCCACTAGTTCCTTTTGGTGGCACAGAGGACACTTTTTCAAAAGGCGTTAGCTGTCACTCTGCGTGAACCTGGGCACCACTGCTCTCCCACTATCTGTTCTCAGTGCCAGTCCCCTATGATGCTGGCTAGTAGTTAGGTGGCAGCACAACAACAAAGGATGACGACAAGGGCTGCTCCAGCTTAGTTACCTCATATGGGTTCATGCTTCATGTTTGATCTTCTGTGGCAGTCCTCAGTTGACTCTGGCAGTTACTGGTTGTACTCAGCCAGTATTGATATTATACAGTTTTTTGCCTCAGTGTTCTTTGCCTTTTCCATTGAAATACTGTAAAGGTGAGGAATGTAGTAACAATCACTGTTCAATATGTTAGGTTTGATAAAAATTTTATGTGATTATGCTGTCAGGTAGTTTTATCATATTCTAGCACTAACAGTACAGTATAATTTCAGGATGGTGGCTGTTGTGAAAATTGAGATTTTTCTTGTGATGGTTAGTCTGTATTTTGTACATGTTGAGAGCACATGAACAGGCAGAACGGGATAGGAGGAACACCTATAGTAATATATGTGGTGAAAACTGAAAGTATCTGTCAGTCCGCTGTTACTTCCAGTCAAGTGAAATGTATACACTCAGACAGACATATTAGTCTTAATTAGCTTAGAATAGAGTTGTTTGGAGGAGTGGATAAATAACAAGCACATCTTCAATTTTTTGGAAGTGTGTTGTATCTGGGGCAGAATGGTTGCTTAAACATCCTTAAAAGTGCAGTTTGATCCTCTGATTTCCTGGAAATATAATTCTGACAATGCTGCAGACAAAAAACAAGACTTAAATGTGATGATGTAATTGCAAAGTACAAAATAATGAGGCTGGTAGTCTTGGATTGAAAGCTTTATTTTTCTGTAATTAGATAAGTATTGTATTATGAGAGTGTAGTTTCAATCTAAAACCTCTGTAGAAAAGACTATCCAGACTCAGCACTGCAGTTACATTGAGGATCTTATCAAACTACCTGAGAAGTAGGTTTGAACAAACACAAGGTGTTTTTTCTTAATAAGATTTGTAGTGCACTGTTCAGAGTGTACTGCTACTGCAGTTCCAGCCATGATGGAAATGATTTATTCAATTTCTTAAAGAAGCAAAGGATGTACTCTGGACAGAGGCCGATTTCATTCATAATCCCTCCATTAAATGTTTAGGATCTGCAAAATGATGATGGCTTTCGGATCTAGCTTGATATTAATTTATGTTTAGCGAGACACCTGCTTGAATGCTCATGCTCAAGTGTTGATTTGAGATCAGTCCTGCATTAAAGGGGAAAAAAGTCAAGTCTGATTTTAGACTGAACCCGTATTGAATGCTGACCATCAGTGCAGTTGTGATTGTCGAGTTTGTAACAATTGTATCGCAACTACAGGCAACAACAAGCTTTCTGTTATCCCACCATTTGAGTTATATTTATGTGCATATGCATATGTGCATATGATCAGCATATGGTCAGCTGCATTGTGGCAATTCAGTCACAAATTTTACAAAACAGCAGTTTAAGAGAGAGAAAAAGTGATGAGTGTTATCTTCCAGTACTTTAGACATCCTCATTGTGTAGAAGCCAAAATCGTCTGTGAAGAAGAGTTGTGACATAAATAATTCAGCTGATAAATCTGGTTTGAATTATTATCAGTGCTTTCAAAACTGATGCACTTAACCCATACTTAACCCCTGACAGACTCAAAATTCTGATAAGTCTTTTTTTTCCGGTCTATAAATCAATAGGGAAATGCATGAGTGTTATCTTAATTGTATTGTTGCACATTTTGTATTGAATTTTGCCAGATTTGATTGTAAATTGAGTTTCTGGAAAAGTAAAATATGTCTGATATAGATTTCTTGCTCTCTGGGTTGACCTGGAGGCTTTGTATACAGTGTGACCTGCTTTGTATTATAACCTCTGAGGAAGACACGTTAATTGCAAAGGTCAGTGCTACAGAACAGTCAGTGTACTTTTCTTGCCTGTTGTTTAAGGGAAATGCATATCGTTGGTCTAAAGAGGCACCTACGGCCACCAGTGGAAATACAATGTTTCTACAGTCAGCACCATACTGCAAGCACAGATTAGTCCTATAAAGAGCAAATATTGTAGCTGACAATAGTAAACCCTTAGAACACTGCAGTGTATTTGAAATGTGAGCTGTCTACCTTTTTCATCTCCCAGCTAATAGTAATAACATTTATTCAAAAATCTCCCTTTTTTCTCTTCTTTTTAACCTTGGAGCTTTTTGTTTGGGCTTTCTGTCTGTTTGGATGGCTGACAGCCTGAGCTGCTGTTGTCAGAGGCTTTGCTCTCAAATACCACTCTAAGGTTTCATTCAATCAGCCATTCTCCCTGTGTCTCAGCATGCTGTGTATCGATGCTGCTTTGGAGCCCCTCTCCCATGGTGAGCCAATGAAGTTGATGTAGCCTTGGGGCAGAATAAGCAGCCACCCAGCTGTGGATTGATGGAGGAGAGAAGACGTGCACATTCACGCACACAAGCAATCTGCAGGCCTGCTATTGATCCGATCATCTTATTGCTGACTTCACAGTAGAGTGCTTACGTCAAAAGGATGGTGGGAATGCCATTTGGCTACACAGGACGCATTAAATCAAACTGGCCACAGTTGAGTTAAGAAAGCGTAACTTGAACTACAGCACTCTTTGCATCGTTATTTTGCCATATTGGTGACTCTATTTTCTTCTGTGTATAATTATGTAGAAGTAGTCAATAGCTTAAAGGGTCAGTTTCCATACGTCGTACAAAAACATTTTCCCTCTTACACCAGCCTGTGTTTTTTTTTTTTTTACTGACTTAATTAAAAATACAACAGCAGCCTGTCTTCATAAAAACAATGTCTTACATATTTTGAATAATCTACGGTGGGGTGCTTGTGTTGGAAATATTTTTTTCCAGTAAAAACACTCCAAAGGATTAGTAAGAATACAGATTTCTTTATTGTGGCCAGCTGCCTCCTCGTACCTGTATGTTTAAAGATTACACTGTTACAGTTTGAAAATTTAAATGATTATTTCTGCATTTTTTTGTATTTCATTTGTTGAGGCCTTTTAATTGATGGAAACATTGTTTCCTCTTCTACGTGATAGGAAGAACTCTCAGTGAGAGGTACTGATAAGGAGGCATGCACCACTGTGTAAAGTCATAAAAGGCCACTGGTTCATTACCAGTCTAATGGACAAAGAGAAAAATCCTATAACATAGTTAGAGGAGAGCTTTGTCTGTTTCAGCCCTGCTCTCTCTCCACTGACCAGCACACTTATACACATTCAGAGCTATGAACTCTTTTACATACATGCTACTTTCTTCCTTCGTACCTTGTTTTCACGTGGACTTGGATATACAGTGACAGTGGTTGACTGGTTTGAGTGTTTGTATGACTCATCATGCAGACCAATGTGCACATATATACACATACATGAGCTTTAGTATACACAAAAGGCAGCCTCAGTGACTGAAAGTGTAATGGATCCTCCTCAGGTTTCCCCCTACGCACATATCTACATGAGCAATGACAGGGTTAGTAGGGGATGGGGTAAGAGAAAGAAAGGGAGAGTGAAAGCTACAGACAAAGAGAGAGATAAGAACTTGTAAGTACTCCTCTTCTATTATCCAGCTTTAGTAGCCATTGTTATCACTTTCTCTCTTGCTCTATTGGGGCAAGACAGTGTTAAGTTTCACTCTGCAGTTTGTGTATGTGTGTTGTGGTGCAAGTGTGTGTGATTATTTGCCATGGCCAGAGGCGTTTTCTGACTATCACTTTGATAGTGTTGTACCCACAGCAGGCAGGTGATGGAAATAGCATTGTGCTTCCTCTGAGGCAAGAGAGGTAGTATTAACTTTGATTGCTGTCTGCATGTTTATTTTAGGAGGGAAGTTTCAGTAATCAGCATGGAAATGGCTTAATTTTACCTTTCTCCAACTGACACAACAGTACCCAGTTCAAGAGGGAACTGATGGTGAACATGAAGATCTTTCTTTGGTCTTTTGTTTTGTTTTCTCCTTTCTTTTTTTAAACCCGGCTGTCTTCTTTCTCATCTCTTCTCCACACTTCTCCTCTCAGGCTGATGAGTTGTAGGACTTGCCTTTCATCTCGAGACTGCTAGTAGGGATCATCTCATTACATTACCAATGCAAGCAGGGTAATAGGACCCTTGGATTGATCCTTGCTTTTCTCCACTGGGGGATGTTTGGCCACAGGTTCCAGTTACAAAGCTGGCATCATCTTTAGTAACCCCCCCAACTGTCAAACTTCATCTGCCCCTCTTTTTCCTTCTTCTCCATAGAGAAAAGATGAATGAATGAGCAGCTTTACAGGCTAATATTTAAAGGCAGGTGCCAAGGCTATTTTGTTGTACAAGTAGATTGTACAGTGCCTTGTTGTTCGAACTGTTGAGCTAGCCATTGAGTTATTTAAAGAGGAATTCAAGTGCTCACATTAAAATTGTTTAGAGTTTAAATAATGGTGAATGTTGAGTAAATTACAGAGTATTCTCTAAGCTTAACAAATGGTAATGACTCCTCAAGGAATGTGAATATTGACTAAAACATATAAACGGTATATAAAACGTGTTTCACTTTAGTTCATAGAAAGACACAGTTAGTCTGGATGAAAGTAGAAGTGAACACTGAGCTAAAGGGACTTTGCTTGCTGTATCACAAACTGCTGTATGTGTATAATTTAAATGGGATGGAGAAGTTGGAAATGATCTCTGTGATTGAAAACCTTAGCATCCTGTTCCAAACATTCAGTGTTACCAATTGTGCTTGCTTTGTTCTTGCCCTGTCTCTGTCATTTGCACAGTGTAGATTCAGAATGTTATAATTATGTTTGGGGCTTATGATGGCTATAGGAAAAGTTTATTCTTCTATTCCTTCTCTCTGAGAGACTGACTCATGAGCGGGAGGAGGACTTGAGTTAAATTGCATCTATATAGCCCACTATCACACATCTGCAGCAAGGGGCTTTACAGTCATCAGAGAATACGACCCCCTCTGTCCTTAGACCTTCAAATTGGATAAAGGAACTCCAAAAAAATGTTTAACAGAAATACAAGACCTCAAGAAGAGCCTGAGTGAAAAAAGGAGAAAATGATGGCGTCAAACCAACGGGGTTATAGTGATGACGGTTTGAGCTCTGAGCCGTCCTGTCTGAACCACCCAGTCAGGTGATAAGTGTGAGGGCATATCATCTACACCAGTGCTTGTGGTCTTTCTGTCACTAATGCTGCCTTTGTGGTTGGTGTGTATCCATCTGTTTCTCTGATCTAATACCAACGTGTCATCTAATAACTTAACATTCTCAGCTAATTAGCATGAATAGACAAAGTGTCTACACAGCCTGCCCTTTGGAAATCTACAGTCCTAGAAGTAAGAACATTTATATATTTATTATTGTATGTTTTCAGCTTTTTTCCTTGAATGGTAGATCTTTAATAAGTTGGTATCTGGTTTTTGCTTTGTTCTGGATCGTTAATGAGAGTTGAACACAGGCTTAGTGGCTTTCTCTTGGTTGTTGTTTATCAGACATTTTGGATCAACGTCTGAGTTTGTGACTAATAAAGTCCACCAATAAGAAGGATATGGCTGAAGTGTTTGTTAATTAGTACTTAGGTAACTTAAATAATTCTTAAGTATTTTTCATCATCATTTTGTTGATGTAATGCTTGTTTAAAACTATTTATCTCTTAAAAAAGGTCAGTGATTTCCTAGAATACATGCTAAAACAAATAATGTATGGAAAAGATGTTCCTTGAATTATTCATGGTCGTTTCTGGGCATGTTTTACAAAGTTTTACATTCCCGCTATCACATCAAGTAGAGTGTGACAAATGATTTAAGCTACATTGTAGAGGGGGAGACGATGACAAAAAAGCCCCTAAAATTAATAGCAGCAGAACTGCCTAGAGAAAAGCAAAGCAACTTAATCCTTTCTTTATTTCCAGCAAACTGATTGTAACAGCTCTAGTTCTCTGAGCAGTCGTCGCTGGGTTCTTTGTTCTTGTTTTTATTTATTTACTGTAGTTGAGGTTCTTTTTTTCACAGGAACATAGACTGGTTTACATTCTCTCTACTAACCTTTAATGACAGACAACATTGACAATGACAGGGTCAGGAGGGCTTTTAGATTGTGGTTGTGGTTCCCATGGAAACAAAAAATGCACTGTTAACATTCATATACACTTATTGAGTGCTTTCTCTTTTGTTGCAGATCTTAGGGGGGGTCAAATATACAACTAATTGACTTTATAATTACATTTTCACACCTTGTTACCAAAATGGCATGGCATGTGTTACAAGTGTTACCAGAAATCAGCTTTGTGAAGACATGTTGTAGCAAGGCTGTTAAATAGTACACGGTTACACAGATGGACCTAATAAAGTGACCACTGAGTGTATGAAATCTTGATCTTGAAATTAATCAGAAACAATCCAATAGGTGCAGAGTAATTTCAAATTGACAGAAACTGCAGAACCTTCTCCCTTTAGCCTTTAGCGACAGATTGGGCAATACTAACATCGTGTATAACCTCCAAAACAACAACAGACACTACTGTAGGGTCACTGTGGGTGTTACAACGTGGGTCATTGATGTCATTGTGATGCCATTACACTACAATACAGAAATACAGACACTAAATATCAGAGCACTGCCTCTTACACATATAACCCAAAATGCTGTTCATCTGTTCTTGCTCTAAGCACCTTTGTAGAATAAATCAATAACCTAAAGCTGCCTGTTAAAGACTTTTGTGGGAATCCAACTTGGCTCTCTGAAAGCTGGCGTTTAAAGCAAGACATGCAGGATATCAATTTACCAATGTCCTGTGATTCTTTTTTCTTTAAATTAAAGTACTTCACAAAAAGTACACATATAGCTTCTAGGCATTTTAAAGTGAAGGGGATTTGTATAATAGTCATAAAAATCAGATTTAACACCTAACTGGAATCAAAAGAGAACTGAGTGGTCAAAACAGAATGCACTCATATGTCCTCAGTAGACCCCACTGCCACTTGTCTGTAGGAGTGGGACAGATGAAGAGATGGGAGTGAGAAGATGGAGGAGAAGTAGATGGTTAAGTCCACTCAATAATTCATTTCCATCTACTGATGTAAAAGTTCTCCATTCCACTTGAAATAATACATGAAATGACTGCCACAGACACACCCGTGTCAATTTTTAATGGTTGCCTCTTTTCCAGTGACTATACCAAATCAATCACTGTCCCAAAGTCAGAAGTAGGAAAGTTTTCTTTTTCTTTTTTTATTGCTCTCCCCTATTTCATCCAATTGAAATTATTCAGATTTCAGGCATGGAGGGTTTGTCTGGAATGGTTTTCAAGGTCTGCTTTGAAGGGGCGTGTAGGGACAGATTCTTCAATGGCATGGAATTCCTAGCAAAGGAGATGACATTTTTCCTCTAGTTTAAATATTCATCATGTTGCTAGCGATCCCTGAGTGGCTTCTCCTGTCTGGGACTTAAAAGTGCCATGCACTTCTCTTTTTTTGTGTGCCAAATATAATTCTCTTTTCTATCTCTCTATTTCAATACATACACGACAGAATTAGTGACACTCAACTGCGCACTCAGTATCGAAACAGGCATGCAGGGTGTATTTAGCCTGGATGTCAACGATATGTACACAGGATGTATTAGGGGGTATCATTTTCATATTCATACTGCAATTTAACAGGATTTTATATGAATGGTGAATCTAATGTCACAACAGGATACATTTGTAAACCAGCAACAAGTTGGATAAGTGTGTGTAGCTAACAAATTACTCACCTGTTTTTCTGGTATGGCTTTATAAATAATAATAATAATTTCAGGTTTATATTTTGTATTCTTGGGCTCAACTAAAATGGGTTTTTTAGAGGTTTTTTTTACAGTTCCATAATTGGTGGTGGCTTTATTCAGTACTGACCATCTGTCTGAAATGGTTCATTTTAGTTCTTGCTAATCCTGCTGGTGGGGCAAGCTTTTGCTGAAACAGCCAGTGACAGAGCACCACCCCATTCTTCTACCAGCTCCAGAGGCTACACAAACAAACTGTCTTTTTGCCAAATTTCGCATTGATTTGCTAATTTGAAATGTCCACTTTTGAATTCCAGCCAAACATGTTTGAATCAGTGGACACTCACCAACATTACTGAAGCTAACGTTGTAGTTAACGTTGTAAATGTTACATATAACTGACCTCTTTGTCGCCCATTTTTATGCAAAAAAATAACAGTATAGTATGATTAACATTACATCTGCAGTGCTACTGAAGTAGATGTTTTTGAGGGAAAGAGCGTCTAAAGTCCTGTTAAGTGTTCCTGTACTGAAAAACATAACTGTATCAACAGTTATTTAATGTTTTGTTTTGTTTTTTGTTTCCTTTACAACTGAAAATATTGTTTCTTTCCGACATACAAACCACTCTCTAAACACAAAGTTTGGCTGGTCCTGAGCAGAGTGGTGGAAAAGCTAAACAGCAAACCTGAGCCAGTGGTCATGACTATGCACTTTGCGATGGAGATGGAGGTCCATTCATGGACTGACAACGGTCGTACATATGACTGTCTAGAACTTTTTGAGGGGGTCCAGCTGAAGTGTGTGGCAGCCTAGGGGAAGTCATGAGAAAGTCTTGCGACAGAGCGGACAGAGACACAAGATTGTACACAGATTGCTTTTTTCATACCATTCAACTTGAGCATGAATATTCTAGAGGCATTTTTTGAATATGGATGTGCATTAGTTTATTTTTTCCCCTCATTTCATAACTTTGTATCTATCTTCTGACTGGATCAATTTAGTTGCCATACTGCCTGTCAGTACCTGTTGGTTCTTTGCCCTGCAGTTTCTCTGTCTTGCATATTTTACAGGGTATGGGCCTTTCAGTTGGGCAACACACACCAGCCCTGACAGGTGTTGACTCACCAGACACCAGCACAAAGCACAGATGATACATCATGTATTTTGATATACTCAAAATGACACGAGGAAAGTTAGAAATTAAAATCAAATATGCTAAGTCATAATAACCTTGTCTTTAAACATAAGTTTATGTATATTTTTTCATGATGGCTGTCTTTTTGCTTAGAAAAGTGGCCCTCAATACTCTACACCGTTTACTGCAACACAGAAATGCATCTCAAATGCATTTTTATACTTTATTTTTAATACTTTATGAGTTTATGAGTACAACTCTGAATTGTCTAACTCTGTAGTGTCATCTATACTACATCCTACCATCATGTCAGATAAAGGCAGGTCTGAAATTCCCTAACATTCAGACTGTTGAGTCCATGTGAACACAAAGCAGGTAAAATAACTGCTTACTGGGGTCTCTCCGTTCATCTTGTCTCAGCACTTGTTTTAATGCTAGTTTCCATTCCCATCTCTTTGGCCTCATTTCTGTTACCCTATCTGCTCTGCTAGTGAAATGTGAAAATAGAAAATTGGGAATGGACCATTACGGAACACTGCAATAATTAAAACAAGATTTTTTTGCAATTCACAAAGCAGAGACTTTGAAACAGCACATGGGTGTGAGATTCAGGAACAAAATTTTGAGGGCGGCAGACTGTGAACAAGGTCCTTGTCTTACACATTTTGGAATCTCCAGCTGCTATTACTTAAGCCTTCACACCTCAGGCCAACCTTATTAAGCCACCTCTGCCTAGTTTTCACCCACTTCCTCTTTATTAGCTAATAGACTTAGCTCTCTCAAGGGGCAACATGCACACTGGATCACCACGCCAACCTGTATGCTGTCTATTTCGTCCTCGTTTTGAACCTCCTCCCTCTTCTTGCTTTCTTTCTATGCTTCATTAACTGTTTCATGCTCCGTCACTTTTTCTTTGACATACTGTAGCTGCTTCACTTGCTGCAGATGGCAGAAATGCGTTACGCAGTACTAAAATAAGACATCTTCAGATGCTTACACACAACAACATTATAGTCATTCAACGTAAAGTGAATGAATTATTCAAGTAGTTACTTTTCTGCATTTACGGACCCATCCTCCTATGTATTTGATTGTTTTCCCTTAGGAAGGAAGTACAAACCTACCCGCACACTCAGAAGGAAGGGCAAGTTTTACTGCTGCTTTGTTGATGCTGTGTGTGTACTAATAAAAACAGGCAGCATCATCCCTGACTTATAACTGGCAATATAAAAGTAATAACTCCACTGGGATTCAGCATTACTCTGTAATTGACCCTTCCTCATCTACAAAATTGAACTCATCATTTCCAGTTCATGTGTGGCAAGTCTTGAGACTGGATAACGAATGAAATGAATATGAAGACTAGCTTCATGCGATAAAACTTAAGTAAATCCACCTTATTGTTAAATTTAATTGTAATGTTAAAAAGGGCTGAAATATGATGATTTATTAATTGGGAAATATTTTTTTTCACCACACTTACGTTAGTTTAATTTCTTATCATCATACATTGCGTGGGTTTCTACAGCGATTAGCCACAACATTAATACCACCTGTTGTTTATAATGTGTTTGTGCAATGCCATGATCAACAGCTGTCAGAACACACAGTGCCCAGAGTGCCCACCAACACAACATCAAAACCACAAGGTGGTATTAATGTTGTGGCTGTTTAGTTTTTGAATTAAATTGACTCTTTACTATAAAATTTTGAGTTCTTCCTGGAAAAGCGATAATGAGACCTTAATGCAAAGAAAAACTTTCTACAGATTGTCAGACTTGCATACTAACTTGTATGGTTTTATTGTCTCATTTTAAAGTTGTTAGTGCACACAACTTAGTTTAACAGCTGAACAAAGGAAAACACTTAAAAAGCCTCAGGCTATGTATTGTAACATTCTATACTAATCAAAATGGTTTGTGATGAAGCAACATGGTCTCTGCGGGTACACGTTGGTGCAGATAAAAGGTCATGTGAGGTTGAGTGATAATAAAAACAATGATAGTGCTAGACCTCCATTGTCGGTGTGAAAGTTGAATAAGGCAGTTTGTTAAACACAGTTTTACATCCTCTGCCACTAACAGTTCAGTTTATGCAGTTCAGTTATAATCGTCATGATTAAGTAAACAATAGGTCAAAAAAGTGAGCTTTGTCCACAGTGGAAGGCCCTCATAGTTTTGCTCCACTGACGAGACTAATAGTAGTGCAGATGAAAACGTGGTGTGTGGAGTGATGAGAAAAAGCAGTAAGTATAAGTAGTAGTAGTAAGCAGTAAACGTAAAATGCCATATTTTCTGTATTGTTATTGAAAAGGTGACAGTATTTCTGGTTTTCATGTCTTGGTTTAGGATGGTTTTGTCACGCTCAGTATTCACCTAAAACTACTCAAATTTAAGCAGAGATTCTGCATTTCAATGTAGTATAAATTATATTATTTGAAATAGAATCACAAGCCTAAGGAGCCAGACTGTGCAAGTCACAGTAAGCTGCTGTTTAGATATAGAAGTTGCATAAGTAGACCTTTGACTTTTTTGGTTATATATTGACATTGGTCAGATTACGGCAGTTGGAAGTCTAAATAACGAAAATCTCTGTGTCTGTGCAATATTATTTGCCCATTTTAGTTTGCTGTAAACATAAAACACTTCTAAATCATTGTTTATGGTTAATATCTAATCATTGATGTTTTGGTTGTGACCAAATATGTAAGATAAGCGTAACTTTATACTGCACTGAAATGTAAAAAAAAAAAAAAAAAAAGTTTTTCAAACTCAGAAGTAACTATATTTTAATGTAAGGACTGTTTCCACTAGGAGTGGTTACAGAAACTTGGTACTGAACAGGCCCCAGGGCTTAAGACGTTAGGATTGATAAACTCTGGCATTATCACTTCTGCTGTGGCTCCTGGAAAAAATAAAAAAATAGATTTCCTGTTTATTATTGCTACATAAAAGTTGTCTTGCATGTTTTATCTTATGAACTCCGTTTCCAGTAAAGACATTTGTCTGTGATGCATTTTCACTCATCCCAATTCAGAAGATATCTCTCTCTCTCTCATACGCCACAGCACACACATGCACTTGTGCACACACACTGCCCCTAGTGACAATGACAGAGAGGACGAAACGTTCAAAATTGTGGTTACACTTCACTAGAGTTGATGCTGACAGTGCTCATTGCCACGAGTGCTACAAATCTTTTGCGTGTAAGGGCAGAAACAGAAGCAATCTGTTGAAACAGCCAGTGAAAATCTGTCACATACAGATGGAGAAATGCACAGTTTTCAACTGCCTAGCTTGTAGTTCTTCTCTTGATATCTTCTCGTAACTATGCTAGCAGAGTGGAATTCACATACAGCGTTCACTAAGTGATACAAAAATGGGCTAATATATAAATCTAAGCTTTAGTCAGCTGGTTCTTATGGGTGCTTTCATATATTCAGTCATAAATGATCACAGCATTATCTGAATGGTTGTTAAGAAAATCAGTTTCACTTTCAGAGCGCTCAGAGCAGGGGGGAATCTAGTCATTTGAGCTGCAGGCAAACTGGTGCACAGTAAATGATAATAAATCTTTTTGCCATATTATGAGTAAAATCAGTGATGTTCTGTCTAAATGGTCTGATCAGATTATCAGACTGAATTAATGCACCCATTTAAAGATTTGCTGCTACAATGTAGCAACCACTCCTCCCTTTACTACTGGTAGTGTAAGCCAACTACTCATAAAGAATGTTAATTTATATACAGTATGTATGAGGAAAAAAATGTGATAAATAAAACTATTCTTGGGATTATTTTGAATGCAACCCATTTTACCTTCAGTGCCTAAAACCTTTGATCAGTCCTGTATATTTTTAAGAATGCAGGTTCAATTATTTGGTTGTTTCCATCAGTCTAACAGTAAACTTCTCTGCACTATGTCATCATTTGTTGTTCATTCGTGACATTTCCTTGAGGTCCTAATAAATTATGTCTTGAGTTACGTTGGAACCAGTCATTGTGTCATCTCTGGTGGAATGGATGATTCTCTGAGATGCTGTTGGCTTGTGTAACCATTGGCATGCCATTGACTCTCGTGGTTGGTGTGAGTGAATCCCACTGATTCACAGATGAGATTATCCAAGGATCGTGGGGCTCATGAAGAGCATGACAGAGCATGCCATGCCATGCGTATGCAAAGTTGAATAGAACACAGCAAAAGGGGTTTGGGGGGAGATGGTTTGTATCCCAGTCTTTTGGATGCATTTATTGTTAGTGTCTGTCTACATTTGAGTTTGTTTGCACCAGATAAATGTTCTAAAATGGCGGAATATGCCCACACACGCACCCATTGCCTTTCCGTCTTTGTGTTTGAAAACATTTTCATTTCAGCAACTCAAGTGGGCCCTTTTTAGCCCTGTCTTGTTGCCTGCTGTTGGGCTAAGCATCTAGGGCCAGGGATGTGACAGAGCCCCCCTTGGCTACAAGGGCTAACCTGCAAATGAAAAACAAACACTACCAACTGATGTCATAATACTATTACCCAGATATGATCGGAGAGAAATGCTGATGCCTGACTAACTGTGCCCACACCCCATTCTCAGCCAGGTGCTGCGTTTTCACACTTCCCCCTCAAGGAGTTACACCTGTATGTGGGCCAAGCCCACGTGAATCAAGAGGATATGATTTATAATATGTTGGAATGGGAAGAGTGTTTTTTTAAGCACATACTACAGTACATACTAACAGTATTTGCATCCAATGTATACACTTGTCATCAGGAATGTACTTGGATACTATACTTTCTAATCTATTTTTAGTATCTTTCTTATTGTAATACTGGACTACCACAAACAAATAAACAGCAGCTTGTTTTAATTCACGAGACACATACTGACCGCAAGCATTGACCAGGATCACATTCAGTATGTATTCCGTATATTATACCAGTGAATACCCTTTGGACCACATATAAAGATTACTTTAATATACTTTTAGCACAGAGGCAACTGCCAGCACTAGATATCTGTGCTTTTTTATTAAGGGACATATAATCTAGAACAATTGACGCATGAGAAAGAACCCATGTCAGTGGAGAATTGTGTCTCTGAGAAGAAAAGAAACTGCCAGCAGTATCAGGGACACATAAATATTTGGTTTTAAAGTGGACTAAGGGAATCCCTACAACCAAAAAAGTGTAGCACAGTGCTGCAATTAATTAAAATTAACAAAGGTAATTTAGTAATTTCAAAGGCCTCCGTTTAACTAATCCAAGACAAAGCTAGTGCTGTGAGGTGGCAGACTAAACAACAGGAGGAAACAGATGGATAGAGTTTAGACAAAGAATGAGAGATGGGCAGTAGAGAGGGAGAGATAGGGGTAGACATAGTAGGAGTAAAAAAAAAAAAAAGAGAGCTCACTGGGAGAAAGTGTGTTAAGAGAGCTCTGGTCTTCCCTCCTTCAGAGAGACGCTGATCATAGAGTGCGTGGCAGTTGTGGGATCAAAGGCTTTGTCAGTCAAAGCCCCTTGACTCTGTCTGGGCAGAACCAAGTACAGGTTCTCAGGGAGGTATGGATGTGGAATAATTCATGATCAGAGAAGCTAACCCTCTCATGCTGTCTATGCCCAGAATGAGACAGCGCATCTGGGGTCACAGGTCTCAGTGCCTCCCCTTATCAGGACCCAGGCATTGAGTTGAGGACAGCTGCTGGGCTTGGCTTCTGCTCCTCTCGTGGTTTATCTGTTTTAACACACATACGGCACAGCATTGTGTTGGGCATAAACACAGTTATGCTGTGAAGTGTTCGTGTGTGGCATAAATGGCATGTTTTGCAAGTATATAGGTGGACAGGTGGGTGGATGCTTGGCACTGAATTTGTTGATTTTCCTTGTGTGTGCAAGTATATTTTTCGTTTTTATACCCATGGCTGAACTAATGCTTTATTAAACAGTCAAATCACTTTCTACTCATAGATCCAAATTTCATTATGGTTTAGGCATGATGGAACCCTATATGAATACTAGCAAGTCAATCATCGTCTAGCAGTTCTCTTACTCAAGGCTGATTAGAAACACTCTGGCAATCAGCCAGGGTTTATGTGACCTGAATATGTGTTTACTGGGATCTGAATTTAAATTGATCTATATATAATCATACTTGATTTTTCAGTACTGTGATGAAAGTAAAGATGTATTTATTCAATTAAATTTATTTATTCAATGAACCCTTAGATTTCTCAGGAAATCAACTGCTGTCCTGGACTTCTTGTCACATAAATTTAAAATATGTGTGTTTTTTATTTAAGTGTTTTTTATTTAAATGTTCACAAAATATAAGAGCCAACTAGAGCCAACTCTAGGGCTGTAACTAATGATTATTTTGGTAGTCGACTAATCGTTCAATTTTTTTTTTGATTAGTCACGATTATTTCATGCCTGACTATTTTGATGCCTGCAACCTGTGGTTGCACATCCTGTTCTGATGTTCACGTGACACTAGAAGTCGCTAAATGACATAATCTAATTTGCATAAT
>JAUMHL010000011.1:15371052-15400183 GCA_032362345.1 Sandelia bainsii
AAACAAAGTAATACACAGTTAGCAGGAGTTTTAAAACAAGTGCTTGAGTAATACAAGCGTCTGATTTAACTCTTAAAGCAATCTGTGTCTAACAATCAGGAAATGAGTGATCTTAGAGTTTAGAAATTAATTCGTAATTCAAACCCAATGAGCAGGAGCAGCAAACAATCCGCATTGGATACAGGAACCGGAAACACGTCAAGGACCCCGGAAACACCTCAAGGACTGGTGTGTTTCACACACGTACATAACTCCCATTGCCCTCTTTCTTGCTGTCTCTATTACCTAATTTTTAAAATCCCAGATGAATGCGATGTGTAATGTAGGATTTGAGAGCTTTTTTAGTCTCCACACAATCTGCCCTCTGTGAAGCTTCTTGGTTCAGACCCACTAGACTTGGACTAGATTATTTGCTAATTCCAGATGTTGTTGTTATGCTTCTTTAGCTCTTTTTATACAGATATCTTGCCATTAAGTCGAGTCATCATTGTGACGATTTTGCGTACTTACACGAAACCAAGCAAAATTAACACGTCATCAGAATGTCACCCCCCCCCCATGAGGAGTCCCGGGGGCCGATTGTCCCTTCAGACATTTTCTTACAGTAGGATTTACATACATATGCACTTTTTTATAACAATTTTTTTTTTATTGGCACAATTATCATTTTTAAATGGCAGAGTAACCAAATCTAAGCCTCACAGGAGTGAAAATATGAAAAACATTTGTCTGCCCTTGCTCTGTGTTGGTGTGCAGTTGCACTCCTTACCAGCTGAGCTGACGGAGATGATGCACAACCCGTGATATAACAGTGTTTAAGATGTGAGCGCGTAATTGTATGAGGTGGACTGGTCTGGGTGAAGATGCCAGGGCTGATTTGTTTTTGTTTTTTTATATCCCAGTCCGTCCCGGCCCATTAATAATACATTTTAAAAACGAAGCCGTGGGCCGTATAAAATCTGGCCGGACTTTGGACAAGCCTGCACTATGTCAATGAGTGTCCTCACTAGTGAGGCATGACTTTGTGTGTGTAAAGACCCTAATTCCCTCACTTTTCTCCAGCCAATGCTCAGCTGTATGTAAGTTACTTACAGCCATGGCCTCAGCTCTCCTCCATATGCAATTAAAAATGTGTGTAGCTCATGGGCCACGTATGCTTTCCTTCTTTTCTTCTTTTTTTCCTCAGTGTTGCTCAATGTAGGGGTAAAATTTCATCATACCAACAAACATCCTCCTTTTTATCAAGGTCGCTGAGGAGAGGCTCCCGGATGATTGTCATCTGTTACTGCTTTTTCTTCTTAGCATCAGCTTTCTCTGTGACGTGCTGACACCATATGAGTTATTGCAGAAGGTGGCATTTGCTCTGCTGTGATTAGGATCATATCCTCCCCAAGTGCAAAGTGTTTAGCCAAGTCATTGTTGAGTGCAAGTGGGGATTCAGCTTTGCTTCAACTGATCCATGTTAGTTCTGGACACATGCTTCTCCAGATTTTCATATAGTTTCATATGGAAAGCACACTCTGGATGCCACTATTCTCAAATAAACTGTGTGTGTGAGAGAGAGAGAGAGCGAGAGGGGTCAAGTAAGCCATAGTGGTCATTATTTGTCAGCCATCACGCCATTAAACTGAACTTTAATATCTTCCCTCCCACCTTGCACTTCTGTGAATCACATTTCACCTGCAGTTCTCATCTGCTTCATCACTCCTTTGTGGCTCCCTGCTGTGAACTGCTGGTGCCCTCTCTTTTTGGCCTCAGTCCTTTCCTTCTCTCGTTGCTCCACTCTGTCCCACGAGCTCCCAGAGGTGACTGGCAACGAATGAGGACACTCATTGTTACGCCAGCTAGAGCAAAGCCATGCATTTTTAATCCACTCTGACACTATTCTGTGCCTCTCTTTCTTTCTTTCTCTCTCACTCTCTCTTTCTCTCGTGCCATCTCTCTCTTTGTCTCGCTTTTTCTGTTCTTTCTCCCTTGGCATTGTGTCTCCCAGCCACAGCTTGATTCACACCCCCTGGAGAGGCATCACACCGGGGACCACAAACCACAGTGTCCTACCTGCCCCTGGTGCTTGTGTACTGCTCTGTGTGCGTGTGTGAACGACAGACACTTCTGCAGTGTAGTTGCGCTTCAGGGCTTCACAGCTTGCATCAGGCAAGGAGAGAATGGGAAGAGGAGATGGGGTCTTCATCCACTGACCTTCAGCTATCAGCAAACGGCTGCTCTTGTTTGCTCTAACACAAACACAAACATTTTGGCCACTGCAGTGTCGTTTCATGAAACTAATAGCACTATTACAGAGTCCTTTGGTTGCTAGCTTACGACAGCCTTTTGTGTGAGTAGATCAATGAATTAATCAATAAGACACTTGCTGGATATTTAGCATTGTTGATTAAGAAAAATTAGAATCACTTACGGAAACTAAATGCATTCACTTTGCTGATTTGTATGGAAAAACACAGCCCCTCTCACAACAAGAGAGTGCATTTAACATAGTGAGGACCAGCAAAACAACACAGTGCGAAGGAAAAGTTGGATCAGATTAAACTTTTTCTGCAACGCAAAGTGATCTGGTCATCTGGCAAATTCCTGAATTGGCCAAACAGGCATTCCTGGCATATACATTTTTAACTTTCTGTATTTATCAAGATACTAGCCTGTTTTTAGCCCCACCCATGCACTAAGAAGTGAATCACTTATCTATAATGTTGATCACTAAACGTGTAACCATTATGAATGCACTAATATTTGTTTCTTTCCAGTTTATTTACATAGTCTACATGTGTGTGGATGCCATAATGGAAGTCATTACTCTTCTGCCCTGTGCTTACTTCTAACATGACATTAGTATGCTCTTAGTGGCGCCACTGGTATAAGACTCTCTCCTACAGAGCAGACGAAATGCTACTGGGCCACCCCCCCATGTCACCTTACCTCTTTCCCTTGGTGATCTCCATGTCTGCACCCCCCTCCCCCCCTCCCCCCGCACCTTCCTCCCTGCTGTTCTCTCCCTTCTTACTTGAAGAGTGTGAATTAGCTCCAGCCTTCAACAGGGATCTGCCTGTAATGAAGCCTTTGTGTTTGTACTCTGAGCCGACGCCGTTTCGAAATTGAATTGGATGTTCTCTCCCCACTCGGTTCCTCTTACCTTCCTGCTCCCAACACGGCTCAGGCTTTCTCTATTATCTTGTACATTCCTCGCCACAATGCTCCACATTGTGCACCTCAACACACGGACATGTTTTTTGAATGCATGCAAATGCTTCCAGGCACACTTCCAAGTACCTGCACCTGATTGCATAATGTGCTGTACACATACATACTGTATACAGTAGTAGTGTGTGTGTACTGTGAATTCTTGGAGACATACTCTTGGTCAGATGTACATATTTCTACTGTCATCCAGTGGACAGCTCCACCACCCTCCCACCATGTCCATGGACCATTTTATTCTAATGCTCTCTAATGCTCTAATGGCATCCAGAGATCCCCATGCACTTGTACTTGCACCCTCTCTAGAGTACTTCACTCTCTTCTTTCCAATACTGCCACTTTCATCAGTGCTTATCCTTCAAGCTTGGTTATTGTTCTTGTTTCAGTCTTTCTGCCCTTAGTTTCCCCGCACTCACCAAATCCTGCAGGGGGGCTTTTAATGTCCCCTTGCCACACGTAGTTTCATACCAAGCACTTTATTCTCACCTGCTTCCTCTGAGTCTGATCCACCCATTCTGTCCCCCGTCTTCTCCCATATTTCCTGCTCTACTCTCCTGGTAATGGTCGAGGATGAAAGGGAGAGCTTGTTTCTGTTCACTGATGCCCCAGTTGGCTCCTTGCCTTTCTGTTGCTATTGTTGTTGGGGCTTAGTAGTGGTTTGTGGCGCTTAAGAAGGTAAACACCGTAGGAGGCTTGACAGGAACATGACAGAATACAGGGGGCGGGGGTTTATTTAGGGAGATTAAAAAAGAAATACATGAAATAGCAGGTGGAGTGTGATAAATGATATATGATGGAATGCTTTCATTTTCAAAGAGAAAAGAGGAGTAGACTGAGGGCCCTGTACTGCAGAGGAGCGTGCACTGAACACAGCAACTCAGGTTGCTGATTAATTGTACATGTCAACCCCAGATAACACTTGACATGCAGATCCTTCATGGGCCACAGGCTGAGATCTGTAGCCACTGCAGATCCAACATTTGACAGCTTCAGTCCAATCCTCACTTTATTTTTCTGTTTTTTAATCATTTTTTTTATGTGCTGACATACAGCAACTTGACAAAAATTCATTGGCATTGCCTCTAGCCAACATGTCACTTACCCACCAAATACCTCCCGAAACTCTCTTTGACAGTGACACTTTATGTAAGGATTATAGAAGAAACATGCAGACATGACATTTTGACTAGCTGTTTGACTTAGCAAAAAAAAAAAACTAAAACAACAGCAGTCAGGTTGTAGAAGTAGCACAGGCAGCACTGGAGGTTAAAGTCCCCAAAAAAGGGTAAAAGTGAGAGAAGGAGAACAGGTGGTCAGGAAAACCATGCAGAATGTTTTTATGTGTGGTAATGTTGATTTACACCACATTTTTTGATGGTTGACAGAATATTTTAATTAAAGTGCGACTGTATTTGCCTTGTTGAAATATGTCCATCTTTATCCAGCTAGCTGGTGTTGAGCTTATTTGACACTCACACTATCACTACAGTAAATTCTCTGTGGGAGATGTGGGGCTGCCGTTTACATGCTTAGAGTGAACAACATCATTATGGAATATCTCATTACCGCGGCATTATAGCTAGTTTAGTGCTGGTGGATGGGCACAGTGTGTACTGGCTGTAGTTCACTCAGCCATATGGCGAGGTGATTACCCCAGGGGTGTCTGACTTTAACTTTCACAGGTGGCTGTAAATATATCACAGAGAGGAAGTTGTTTTTACAGTTTGTCATAATCGTCAGTCTGTGAACATTGTTGTGAATTCTAAAGATTTATTAGCCCTTATTTGTGTGATCTTTTCCCTTTTAAGCTAGAACATTGTTTCACTGGCCTGCTTTAGTGAAGCCTGGTTATGTTTTTAATGAAGGTGATGCAGTTTGTAAACCTTGCTGAAGGGCAGTGATTTATCCAAAGCTGGCATGCTTCTTTTTGCAGTTGTTTGTTTCATTTATTGAGTCAAACATGCACATACAATTTATTGGATGAAATTGTTGGTTGCACATGTTATTTATTATCTGTATCATTATTGAGGCTCTATCTTTCTTAGCTCTACAGTGACTCTATTTCTCATGGGAGTTCTCATAAAGGCACATGTAGACACACACAAGACAAAACACATTAGCATATAAATACATATACACTATAAACCCTTTTTTAACTATTTTCTTTCTGTATTAATAATAATAAATACAGCATTTTTAAGAGGCTTTATTTTGATTTTTTTTGTATGTCACAGAGGGATTGATTGAGTGGGTGTGTGTGTGTGTGTGTGTGTGTGTAAGTGAGTGAAGGCGTTTGCTGCATGGCAGAGGTCAAAGATTAATCTCTGTATCATTGAGTAGGTGTGTTTACACACCGAAGATTAGTTATTGTGAGGACAAGGAGCAAAAGCTATAGTCAATGTGAAACCCACACACTAGCAGACAGTACTCACTACTGTCCATAGCCAAGTCAATAGGTAACCATGTAGACTTCATCTCAAGATAACATGATAATCACCATCTTACTAAACAAACACCTGAGACAACATCTTCTCCTATACAGATGTTTTTTGCAAGGTCATAGTCAGTGCACATTGTTTTGATCAGCTGAATTGTTATTTTTTAAGCTTTGCCACTTGGTTTCAATAGTAAATCCTCGGGCACTGAGTGGTTTTAATTGGCTTCAGAGACAGTTAGCGTAATATTATTTTATTCCAGGGTCATAATTTATCCTATCTATAATATCCCCACTGTGGCTGTTGGGAGGAGGAGGCAGTTTGTCTTGCAAGTTTAAGTTGAATGCTCAAAGACTTCCTCCTGTATTTTCTGGGCATTGTTTCAGAGAGAGAGCAGCGCTTACATAATGTGATCCTTTATTTTCAACTGCAGTCGACCCCCAATCCAGCCTGTGTCTCCTCCCGCACTTCTCTCTTCTGCCTAACCTACTTCTGCCCAGAGGCTTGCAAATGCGTCTATATTCTGTCCCCTTTTTCACAGCTCCAAGTGTGTGAGTGTGTGTGTGTCTCTATGTGTTTGTGCACACACAAAGCTGTGTGTCACCTCACATCTTTTCAAACCAAATTCTTGCCACTTTTTTGTTCTGAGTCACAAAGCGGCACCGCATGCCTGTGCATGTTCCTGCTCCCTGAGTTTTAGAGCTGAACTAAAGGAAACCTGAATCACTGTTTTCAGAGCAGCGTCAGTTCCATTTTTCATCAGTTGGTATTAGTTACCGCTTTCCTTCTCAAAGGAGGCAAGAGCTGGAGAGGGAGACGGGCTGATACTGAAAACTACACGAGAGGAGCTGGGTGAGAGGTCTTTTGTAAGACACTGTATTCAACCGAATTGCCCAGATCAATATGCCATCATAAGAAGTGCACTGAGTGAATTGAGAGGCCAATAATGAGTTCTGCAAGTCTACAAGGGCTTTGAAATTAAACACATTGCTCACCTGCTGCAGATATCAGTGGGCCTTGACTCTCAGAAATCATGTTGGTGCACTAACATCAGTGGAAATCAAAAAGTTTAACCTTTTATTGGCCATAGCCCACTTTATAGCTTCTAACAGTCCTCAGGTCTCCAGCATGTTTGCGTTTGTTTGATTACTCTGAAATGTTTGCAACGGTACGACCCCTCGTCGGCTTTAGTTGGGATATTGAAATCTCATTTCCGTTTAAAGATCTGCAGGAGCGCTCATATCCTCTCAAAGTTTAGAGCCCACTGAGTTTACGAGGTCTAAAAGCCAATAAACATTAAAGAGGTTGATAAAAATTGCAGGTTTCCTTTGAATCAGATTCATCACCAACAGTGTTTTAATGATAGCGGCAGACAGCTGATAGAAACTTAACCAACAAAACTGATTAAACTTTTGACTTTATCATTCCCTCCTTGCCTGAATTAAATGTTTTAGTATTCGTATTCAATGCATCAGCATTTTCTATGTGAGAGGGAATTTCAAATCCTTTTAAACAAAACCTCCATTATGGTGATGAGTGTCAAAATAATATGGAACGTGTCAAAGCAACTGTGGTCAACATATAGGCCTTTCCTATAGTTTTCAGCCTTCCATCTCCTGTTCTATTTCACTCAAACAATATCCTCTGTGAGACAGGTGCACAGGTGGCTTATAGTTAAATGGAGGCTCAGAGAGGCCGACTTCTTAAAATATAGGGCAGCCTTCCTAATAAGGTGCAAATATCAGGCCTGTGGCATGAGCGAAGCAAATTGCTTTTTGACAGTATATTTAAGATGGTAATCAGCTATCATTTACCACAACCAATTCGCACTGAATTACTACGCATGCATTCGTACACCCCCACCCCACCCCACTTCCTTTTTTTTTCCTGTCTGCTGTCCTTCTCAATTTTCCTTCTGAGATTCTTCCATAATTCATTGGTAGCAAGAAGGTGAAGCACCTCATCCCCTAACCATGGCATGACAAATTTCACGTGGAATGCACATAGTGTGTAGCCACACTGTGACAGTAGCCCACAGAGACACAGCTGTAATGGGCAGCAGTCTGACTGATGTAGAAATCAAGGTGGAGTAATAGCGGATACATTTTCACATGGACACATGAAATCCACCAGGACCTGAGGAGGCTGAGGTGTAGAGCTGGAGCAAAGCTCTGAGAAAAACGTGTTTTACACCTTCACTGTCCTTCCATCACTATGGGGACTGTAAGATCTGTTCCTAACTAACCGGACGAGTCATCGTCGATAAAGGAGCAGACTGGAACGTGGCTGAATGAACTGACTCACTTGTGACTCGATGGTTTCCAGCTGATGAAGATGGACAGGCAAACGAGGGAATGCACTCTGAGCAGCACCTTCAGCTTTAGGCTGCTACACCTGAGGAGTGTGTAGGAACACTGCTGCACTTTCTTTGTTTCTGGTGCCATCGGACTTCTCTTTCTCCATTGCTTTCAACTTCAAGTGATAATTGCAGACTTTTATCTGATTGCTTATGCATGGTTTAAATGCACCTCTCAATTTGGTGTTGTTGTCTATAGTAACACAGTTTGATATCAACTGTATCTCTCCTCCTTAATTACATATTATTATTATGATTATTATTCTGCATTTTAATGCTAAATTCTTTTCTGGTGTTTTTGACTTTTAAAATCATTTTTACTCTGCTGCTGTGCCACCTGAATCTTGGATCAGTGATACTGAGTTTACAATTAGTGTGGGGAAGATTTAATGTCAAGATTTAATTTGTAACCACCCATTTTAACCACAGTTTAGCAGCTTACATAAACTTTAAACATGTTTAACTGTAGCTTAGTTTAGCAGGTCCTTTTCATAGGACTTTGAAACAAAATATACTATAGTAAATAGCAATAACATGAGGCATTAAAGATGATCATATCTTCTAAGCTTAGAGGGGACACAGTTATATGCATGTACATGTCTTTGTTACTCCTCTGGGTTCTCCATAAATGTTATGCAGTTTTTTAGCTCATCTTGAACTTATAAATAACAAATAGTGCACTCAATATGAGGCTTAATACAGCAAATGAAATAGACATGAGGACATTTTAAGATCTGTTGGCTTTATCTTTAATAAATAAATGACCATCTGTTCCTTTTTGCAGGGCAGTAAAATTCATCAATTCAAACATTAACTGAGTATTTATCACAAAGTGGTCTCTTTTGACCATTATGAAGTCCAGCGTACAATAAGCCGCTGCTACTGAATGAATGTCCTTTTTCTACCCTCTAGTTTACAATGGCTATAGAAAAGGCCCTGCAGTGCAATGATTTCTTCCTAAAATAGACACAATACCTCTGTCAACCACACACTATCAGTTCCTCGCTCGCCATACTGAGGCGCCAGCAGGTCTTCCTTTCTTACCCAGATGGTTCTTCCTCGTCTGCTGGGGGAAAACATGAAGGAAAGAGTGTGTGTGTGTGTGTTTGTGTGAAGGGGAAGGAGTTGGAAGATGGTGAGCAAGCAGGCATCTGCAAAAACACTGCCTGCCAAGATGAGTGTGAAGCAAGTTCTCCCTTTATTCAGTTTCTGCTCTTTTTGCTCTCTCGAGCCTTACTTTCTTCTATTGCCTCCCAACCCTCTGTCTTTCCCATGTCCTGTCTCACTCTATCACTTCCTCTTTCTCCTCTCTCTCTGTCTGTCTCCTGTTATTTTTTTTCCTCCCAGATAAGGCCAGCAGAGCTTCAGGCTGCTGGGCTGGTTAATTGGAACGGGAGAGTCTCAAGGACTGGCCAGTGAGCCTTGTGCTTCCTACCAAAACATCTCTAGGCACCAAGACAGCCACATGCAAGCTGCTGGACGTGTGTGTGCTTGTGCACATACATACACACACACACACACATATTCCCTCACACCCTCAGCAAACATTATTTATTTCACACATTCAAAGCAACTTAGCAAGGGTGAACAGGTAGAGATTTTAGCATCCTACTCAAGCAAACATAGATAGGAAAACCTCACAGAGGACTAAATGTTTGTAGTACAAGCATATTGACTATGCCTAGAGCTGCTTTTGATTGTACTCACATACTTAACCGTAACCTTTGGCACTGACTGGTACTCAGTACAATATGTTACATACATACAATCATCTACCTATCCTGATATTAAAAGTATGGCCTTTTTATCTAGCTTTACTTTAACACAACACAGTAATATTATTCTGGGACCGCAGTGACCCACACACAACAACAGTGATAACATGACAGAGCTTAACCTGGGGTGCCAACAAAGCACCAAGTCATTCTGCTTAACATGCACTGAAGTCAGATTTATTTGCATTTACACTTTAAAATCTGGCCGCACCTGTAGTCAGTGAGCTCCTGTGGTTTTGAAAGGTTGGAAGTAGGTGGAACCGAAATGGGATGTTGATTGACAGCTGGGTAAATCAAGAGAGGGAGTGTGAGGAGGGAGGGGCATGATGGGAAATGAGAGCATTATGAGCATTATGAGGTGGTTAGTGTCAAACAGGGAGGCAAAAGGAGGAGAGAAGGATGAGCAAAAGAGTTACTTAGATTTTGAATGAGCAGGCAGCTGTACGTCAGTGTTGGTGTCTCTCCCTCACTTTCTTTCCCTCTGTCTCACAACATGATTGGTACATTACACTGTGGTACAATGGCAGGATTGTGTGGAGGATGATGCGCATGTGGGTGTATGGGGTGCTGCATGTCAATGTGATTGCGTGTCAAGTAGCATAGCAAGCGACGTGTCACTGACATCGACTTGACTGTTTTTTTTCTCAGTAATTTATGACCATGATGCTCAGTCTGTTTCCCTCCTCTCCCCTCTGTGCTCTTCCTTTGTCGGCCATTTTGTTGCATCGATCGGGGATGTAGTAATGTCTTTGAATGACTGAGAGAACTGCTTCTTTTAACCCTTTGCTGTCAGTGCCCACATAATGCAGCATGTGTGCCTCTATAGTTGTGTGTGCATCTCTGTCATGTGTGTCTCTCAGTAGTTGCAAGTCCACTGTGTCTTGTGTCTGCAGTTAAGCTGTGACTAGTTGAAAACTGTCTTCCTCTACACAGTCTCAACCCCTTAATTGTTGCCAGCTATTGGCTATTGGTTGAGTATGAAGCAGGCTGCAGAATAGACAATATGTGATTTAGAATCTTTCGCTACTTATCTTTTTTATAAAGTAGCAAAACTCACCCTGTATGAGTGCCTTCTGTTTTCATCCTTGCAACATTTCAGCTTGCAGAGCTAGTTCATTTACTCCCTGTGACTCACCCTGTCAAGGTGTCATGGTAAAAAGAGCAACAAAGAGTCCCGCCAAACTCATTATTAATCTGGCTGTTAAAGAGCTAACAGCAAGGCTAAAGCCCTTGATCTGTTTCATTAGCATCTCCTCATCAGCGATAAATGCAGTTAACATTAACAGCCAGAGCTAGTCAGTAGTGGCTTACCGCTGACGAGGCTGATCAAAGTAGTCTGATGTAGAAAAAAGGCCTGCTCACCTCTGTGTTGGCTCAGAGTCCACATGACTGGAGGTCTGTGTCATCAAACTCAGCCTTTGTGGCTTTTTTAACCACCCACCTTTAAGCTGATATGTATAAAAATGCTCTGTCTCCTTCAGTTCTTCTTTTAAAATATTGGTTTGTTCTTTTTTATGTTTCCAGCGCTTTGTAATGTCTCCTCAATCCCATAAGTCTCTCTTCATCCTAGAGCTGTATTACACTGAGATCTGATCTTCAGCAACGTTGGCCTTTTAGTAGGAAAGATTCACTACAACAGCCTGCAGTAATGAAACTCGAACACTTTCACAACATAGGAATCTAAAGTCACATCAACATTGTGGTTTCAATGGCAAAATTCTAAATGAGTAAAAACTTTGATGTTTGCACTTCATGACTTAATATCAGATTACCTGTCAGTAATAAGCATTATTGCATATTTCATTTTAATTAGTAAATTGTACATTGTTCCTAACATTCTCTCTAAGGTTTTCTGGCTGATGACACCACCTTTAGCTTAATAATTGTCTTAGTAGTACATAATAGTTGTAGGTTCAGTCTTTTGTGTTTAAATTGCCATTGAACAACACTGGCCTGGTTACCATCTTTCTAAGACACCCCATCCTACACCCTTCATTTTGTTATTTTCAGATCTCTTCTTCTGATGTCTCTTTGCTGCTCCCTCTCTCACCACATCTTTTTTCTTTTTTTCTTTTTTATCCTTGTTCTTCATCTTGACCAGGAATATTAAAAGTGGCTCAGCGTGCCTCTCTGGTTAATTAGAGCGCAGCAGCAGCAGCCTCATGGTGACGGATGGTACATTGCTGACGTTTTCACAGGCCAGGATTAATGCCTGTCTGACTAGGCTGTGTGCCTGTGTGTGTGTATGTCTGCTTGTTTGCATGTGGACATTGTGTGTGTCTAAAGCATATGCGTAGGTGTATTTGTGCATAGGAAAACTATTTGCATGTGTAAATATTTGTGTGAGCTACACCTCTATTATCCTTTGTCTAGATTATTGTGTTGTATAATATTTCATATGCTTCAGCTGTTTTTATTGCACTTGAAAAGTGTTTCAGTGTCATATTTACAATTCTAAATAAGGAAAAATAAGGAAAAAAGGAAAAAGGTCCAGTGCTGAACTCTGTAATACTGGTGGGGTGTAAAGTAAACCAGACTTTACGTCCTTGAGAGTGTTTGTGGAAGAAGGAAGATGAAAGTCTGGCACAGCTTCACACAACAGGTGTAGTCTGGTCTGTGGGGAATCTACAGCTTGTGGGCCAAGGCGGGGCTCTGCAAGAGATGGATTGGCATACTGCAAGCATGTGTATGTATGTGTATTGATACATTATTCCACAAGAAAAAGAATATTTGTTATTAAAGGTATAGTCGGATTAAAGACCTCAAATTTTAAAATGCTGTCCAAATCCCCTATGTTGCAAGCATGTAAGCATTTACACTAGGATGTAAATCACTTTTCTAAATATTGTAGTTACTGTATGTTACTTTGAGATTTTTTTGAACTGGACATCTCAAATACTACTGACATTAGCTGGGTCTCTTTCCATTACTGACTTGCTGTCTGCCTGCTAATGCTGGTGTAGCTAAGCTGTTGCCTCAAAGTAATAACTGAACATTAACTTATCGTCATGGCAGTTTCAGATTGTAAATTCTGATAAATAACCAACAATATAAACTCTCTCTCTATATATATATTGTTATCAGGAGAAGAGAATAACAATTTCAGTGCAGATGCGCATGTAGCCAAAGACTCTTAAAAGAGTTGGAGCAGAGTTTCTGTCAAGATTGTGCCAACATTCCCCATGGGATGATGTGAGAGGAAATAGGTTGGTGTTGGCTCACATGACCATGCAATTATCCTGTTGGTTGCAGAGCTTTGCTTGGAAAAGAAGTTGGGTCAGGGTGCATGAGACTGGGTACAGATTGCCCTTTCAGTCAAGTTGCCCAGATCTGCTGCAGCTTAGCCAAGCACTGTGAGCAAGAGAGCCATCTCTTCTCTTGAGGAAAGAATTTAGGCAGATCGACTTGATGCAAGCAGTTGGGGGGAAGAAAAAAATCCAAACATGTTTTTGTTTTTGTTTTTTAAACGGGCCCGAAGCTGGATCATTCATGTCATTCATTTGTGAAACAATGATGCTGCCAGACGCTATAGAGGACACATTGAGGACTATAACTGCCACAAAAATCATAATCCCAAATGTAGGCATAAATATAGATGAACACAAACTTGCTGTGAGTATATACAGTTCAGATAAACACTGCACTGTCACACAAGGACAGCTGCTTTGCTGAATTCAGACAGCTGCAAACACAACTAGTATCAATCACAACTACACACACAAACAGCACAACCCTCTAAGCTCTAGTTATCTCTTGAGGCTTGTTATGTTTCCTCAGTGTCCTTGGGATTTAATAGTACCATCAGGCAATACCCCCTAATAACTAGCAACACAATACATGGAGGATACACTGAAACTCAACATAGTAAACCTTTATAAACACGACACTATAAAAAAAAAGAAGCAGGAAATACTTCTTCTGTCTGTAGTGGTTGTGGTGTAGAGATTCCCCAGCAAGACTGAAATAACTGAATGAATATTCAATCTAGCCAGGGAATATTCCAAAGCTATTTACCCATAAATAGCACATAGGGGGGCACAGATGCGGTTAAAAGAATGGTAGATTAAACAAGCGTAAGCTCTCAAATTGTTCACATAATTGCAATTTTTTTGTGTTTAGGGGCTTTTAAGCAGCAGGCTTATATGTTCATGAAGTGGTATACGTCATTACATTGGTGAGTGTTTGCTTCAGTATAAATAGTTACATAGTACATAGTACATTTACTCATTGCCTATATAAATGTACAAATTAAAGTACCTGTCCAGGTGTGTTTGTGAGCAAGTCTCTCATCTCAGAATAGGACCTATGTTTCTTTTCACAGCTGCTGTTAATGAGTCCTATGAATCACACTTGTTAAATTACAGTAGCAAAGCATGAGCATATACTAGTGTGTGTGGAAATGAAAAAAGAACATGTGCAAACATGCAGACTGTGCTTTGTCACTCAGAGACCAAAATAAACCAGCCCAGTTTTATCACTCCTAGAGGCATGTTGTGCCTGCCGCATATTGGAAGACATTTTGTCTGACAGTGTCTCATATTCACCAACAGTTCGACATATGTTATTGCTTCTTAGTTCTAGATGCGTACAGATAGGTTTTTGTGAAGAGGAGGAATTATGAAGCATAACATGAGACTCCAGCTTCCCTTTTGCTGTCAGAAATTCAAAAACTATAGGTTAGGAGGGCGTACACTCGATAGCCCCAATACTATTTGTCTTCCTCTCCTGTTTTTCACAGCTGTCTGTCCCCTCTAACCTCCCTCGTCTTTTCCATCAACGTTAAGCCTTGCCCATTGGAGATTATGATTATGCAGCCTTTCTCTATCTGGATTTCTCCCGCTCTCCCTCCCTCTCTTGCTTGTATGCTAGCATCATTGCTGTGGTCACTTTGAAGTCAAGGAGGATAGCACAAGGGAGCATGAGCAGGGGCTGAGCCTAGCTTTAATTGTACACTGTCTGTGATGGAAATTAAATCTCACTTAGGAAATAATGACTAAGGATTAGGTCGAGCCCTGGGGTCAAGACCAGCTATTCAGATAGCTATTGACTCTGCAGCACTCCACTGTGAATTGCATTTGATTTAATGATGTGTGCGTTTGCATATGCATGCCCGTGTGTGTGTGTGCGCCACAGGGAATGGGTGTGATTTATGAAATGTACACTAGCTGATTGGTCAAAATGTGAATGGATGAGTGCATATGAAACCATTATATTAAGGTTCAGTACATTGCTTGACATATGTTTTGACATGACTGAGAACAAACAGATGAAATAAGACATTCATAAAGCTCAGGCTCCTTTGGGAAGTGGTACCATTCAAAACGCTTATTTATTGCTTGGCTCTCAAACTTTTTTGAAGTGTTAGCTTTCAGCTGAAGAGTGTAGGGATTTTATATATAGTACATGGTGTCTAACTACAGGGGAAAGCAAACTACAGGCAAAGCAGATGAAAGATAAACTACTTAAATACCATGAGGATAAAAATGACTTGGAATGGGTCATAATTTTCCATGGACATTCTCCATTTTCCAGCTGCACTGGAACATGTTTGCATGTAATTTACAGTTGTGTTTTTGTCTTTGTTTCTTCCAGATCCCCATGTACCACAGCAATGATGGAGTCCATACCTGTGTAAAGCTTTGTCATCTGTAAGCTTCAAGTGACTAATTTGTTTACCCTGAAATCATGAATGCATCGTACGCTCCAGCAGACACCAGCAAGCTCTAATATCTTACTACACTCTGACTCCCTGCCTCTTTTTCTAATTTTCTTATGCTTGCACTCCCCTTAAAGAAAGATAACAATCGGATAACTCTTCCTCCAAGCTTTTGGCGGCAGCTCAGATTTCCTGGAAATTGCATTGAGATCTGGATTCAAGAGACAAAGATTCTATTTTTGGTCCAGGATAGACCAAGAGGCTTTTGAAGAAACGGCTGTGCTGAAATTATCATATTTCCCCCTCTTTTACTCTCCCGCTATTCCTCATTCCTTTCCTCCAACTCCCAGAGGCACCAACTGATGGAGAAACGAAGGAGAGAGTCAGGATAAGGACTAGAGTTAGAGCATCAGAGAGAGCAGTAAACTGCTGATTCGTCAGGAAAATAGGGGAAAACACAGTAGGGTTCCTGTGAGGATTATTTTACCCAGTTCAGTGATAATAATAATTGTTTACATTTGAAACTTGTTAGCCACAGCAAAGCTAGGGCTTACCTCTGTGGTTCATTTGACCTAAAAGGCATAACATAGAAAGGGGAAACCTGGGAACTTTGAGCATGACAAGAAGGTTAAGATTCCTGTGTTGGCCTCTGTGGCCTCTGGCTGTCTTCAGCCTGTTCAGCACAGTGAAGATGCTGGAATTTGGTGGGGCACCTGGCCAGTGGGCACGCTATGGGCGCTGGGAAGCTGGATCAGTGGGCGAGCTGAGCTTCAGTCTCAAGACCAATATCAGCAAAGCCTTGGTACTGTACCTGGACGATGGCGGCAACTGTGACTTTTTGGAGCTGCTGATTGCAGGTGGTCGCCTCCAGTTGCGTTTTGCCATCCACTGTGCAGAGCCAGCCACTTTGCACATGGAGACGCGGGTGAACGATGACCGCTGGCACATGGTCTTGCTCACCCGCAACTTTCGTGAGACCCTTCTGATGGTGGATGGAGAGACAAAAGTGGCTGAGGTCAAGTCCAAGAGAAAGGAGATGGCGGTGGTCAGCGACCTCTTTGTGGGTGGGGTCCCACCCGATGTGCGCCTTTCTGCATTGACGTCCAGTACAGTGAAGTACGAGCCACCCTTCCAGGGCTTGATCTCCAATCTCAAGGTTGGGGAGATGCCTCCTACTTTGTTAAATAGCCAGGGCATTCAGAGCGACCTGGAGTACCTCTGCACCAAACAAAACCCCTGCTTCAATGGAGGGTTTTGCTCTATTCAGTATGGAGAAGTTCATTGTGACTGCACCCACACCCACTTCAGGGGGAAGTACTGCAAGGAAGGTAAGAAACCATCATGCTATAACTATTCTACCCATTGTTCCTGTGTTGTGCTAGTGGTAAGCAGGGTGTGCTCCTTGTTAGCATAGTACATCTATAAGTAAGGCTGTTCTGTTTGGTTGTTTGCACAAATTCACTATTATCCCTTTTCAGCCAACACAAACTAAGTGCTAGTTCTGAGCTAGTGTTAGTACAAGTTCAGAGTTGGTTAAACTTGCAAACCTTATAAGAACCGGTTGGCTTTACCACTGCATTCTGCCACGTTATTCTGCCTTTGTTTGACTGAAGGTTTAATAGTTGAGCTGAGACTCAGTGAGGGCTAAGAGGAAGGAGGGTGAGGTGCTTTTTGAAAAAGCTACTTGAAGCAGCCATTTTCCTATTTCAGTCTTTCGTTTTGAAAATAGGTTTTAAAACAATTCTTTGAGTTGTTAGATTGAGTTGTTAAAGAAAACTGCCTCTTAGGGATTATGCGACTCATACAAGAATTTTAGACATGGCACGGGTGCTACTTTGAATGTGGCTAGGAGTTTTTTGAAAACAAAACATAACATCAAAGGTGGAGAATGTCTAAACTGAGTATTTCAAATGCACAATCACAGTGTGCATTTCATTGGCTTTTTTTCATACTGTTTTTCATGCCACTCATTCCTTCTCTCCGTCTTCTTTCCAAGTCTATTGTCTATGGTGTACACACTGCTCTTGCCTTCATTTGCTCTTGGGATGTGCTCCTGTGCTGTCAGCTCATGTCAAACTCTGTTCTGTTTTAAACCTCTGACTCCCTCCTTCAGTGAAACATCCCATTTCCATATCTATGGTTTTTTTCCTCCCTCCCTCATGCTCATCCATGTCTCTCTTTCTCTTCGTCCTGCAGCATTTCCTTCACCCACCTCATGCCTTCTCTTCTCAAGGCTATCTGGTCCTTCACCCGCCTCCTGCCTTCTCTTCTGAAGGCTATCTGGGTTTTCCATCTCTCTTCACCTCACTGTCTCTCCCCTGTTCACTCCCTTACTCCACTTATCTCTCTTTCACCTTTACCCGCTGTCAGCACTTTGTACTCCCGCCTCTCTTACTCCCGTGCTTATCTCCCTCCTCTCTTTCTTTCATCCTGTCTGCATCTCCACTCCATGCTTGTGAGTTATCTCCTTGCCTATGCAGCCATCAGAAATTGCTCGCTCTGTCTTGATCATTGTAACACGGATGAAAGTGTGTTATTCTATACTGTATATGAACAGTATAACACTAACCTCTCTATACTAATAAGTATACTCATTGTCTTCTAGCTTTTTATGTATGATGAAATTACTCATAATTACTCAGTGTTCAAAAGGTAGAACTACTCTGCCAGCAGCCATGTGCCAGTTGTTTGAAATGTAGAATTTTTGTGACACTGACAAATATGCTTTGATAGCATTGCTTTTGATAAATCTGAAATAATAAGTATGAATCTGCATTCAGTTATGCTTTAGATGGAAGCCTTTAAGTTGTTTGCATGTAGTGTAGAGCAGTATTTTACAGCTGGTATTGTTTTGTACCATGAAAAGACCAAACAAAGACAGAACCCTTCATTCATTTCTTGTGGATGTGTTACTGCTGTTCAGAATATCACAGCCAATGATCTCACTAGTGGGCAGCCATATACATGTACCGTTGGTCTGTCGTTTTTTTTTCTCTTCCTCTCTCTCTCATATTTCACAGTTCCTTTAATTCTTCAAGACTTTTCTCAGTCTCTCTGTGTGTGTGCTCTGTGTCAGATTGCTGTGTGGTTGCTGGAAGCAGATACTGCTGCCTGGCTCTTGGCTAAATTGAGAGCAGAATACCAATGCAGTGCTACAGTGACTGCAGGAAACATTTGTCCTTTTAAAATGGAGAGAGGGGGCAAGTGTAACATAGAGGGAGAAGGAGAGAATGGGGATGGAGGTAAGGACAAGAGAAACAAAACAAGAGGAAATTGGAAGGAGCATATTGTCTGATCAACAGTGAGGAATGAAGAGGGGAGCACAAACCAGAGACAACATGAAGATATTCATTTGCTCTGTGTTAATTTATTTTCTGAAATGTTCTTTGGTTTGAGGACTGTAAAGTGGGTCATTATGGCTGGCTGCCAGTGGCAGCAGTGTATTTATTTCTTTTATCTAACATGTGGGTGGCAATGTAAAGGTCTCTCTCTCTCTTATAGTTGGTTTTAAGACACTTGAGATGTCTGTACTAACAAACCCATGTCTTGCTGTAATATCTCTGTGGTGATAGAGGAAGAAGACATTTTATGTGTATATTTTTAATATGATGTGGCACTTAGAATATGTATCTTTTTAAGACATATCTTGAAAACCCTGTAAAGAAATTAAGACTGAAATTATGGTTATGTTTCAGACATATTTTATTTATAAAGCTAAATCGAGAAGCTAGGACCTCCCTCATATCTTTTCATTTCCGTTCATCATAATCTTAGATGACATGCCCATATCTGCTGTCTGTCGCTAGAGATTGAGAGGAAGCAGTCATGTTTTCTGTTCCAGCCATTTGGAAATATTTTACAGAGGAAATTTAAATTAAAGAATTTACCCCACACTGAATTCAAGTCTACTCTTAGCTCTAAGTTTGTAGTTCATTTTAGCTTCAATTATATATTCATCCATTATCACTATGGTTTGTTTACTTGTTAGATTGGAATTTAACCTAGTTTACTAAGGGTTAATCAAAATTAAATAAAACGTATCTGAATGTAGCAGTTATTAGCTTTTCAAATAGATCTTTTATCTGTTGCTATATTTGTCTAAATCAATTTGTGAATATATCATCCAGTATAGCTACAACTCAGACCAGCAACTCATTATTGTATAAACTCTTTGTCAGAAGATCCCAACACAGCATTTTCACATGTGTGGAGAGGAATCACTAGAATTAATAAAACAATGGGCTAATGGGTCATATAGAAAAGATACAACACTTGTTGGCTGGATACCACACAATATCACAACATTTCAGGAAAAGTGAAAGGTCAAAGAGAGCTAGTAGAGAAAAAAAAGCTGTACATAATACATATGTTTCTATATATACTGTAAATACAGTTTGATAATATGCTATTTAATATCTAGCTGCGTGTTTCTGGATTAAATATGACATTCAGTATCATTTTAATGCAAAAGCAAGGACAGAAAGGCACTTTAGGGTAAACTAGTGAGATGTATCAAGATTGTCATTGGGAGTGATCAGGATGGACAGAATTAGAAATGAGTACATCAGAGGGACAGCTTATGTTGAGCAGTTTGCCGACAAAGTGGGCAAAGAGGCAAGGTTGAGATAGGCTGGACATGTGCAGAGGACGGATAGTGAATATATTGGACAAAGGATGTTGTATTAGTATGGAGCTGCCAGGCAGGAGGACAAGAGGAAGACCTCAGAGGTTCATGGATGTACTGAAGGAGGACATGCAGACGGTTGGTGTGACAGACCAGGGAGCTAGGGATAGGGTGAGATGGAGGCAGATGATCATGATTATCATCGTCATCCGTCAAAACTGACAGCCAAGGTGGGCTGGTGGGCTATAAAATTCACTCTGATTGATAAATTGAAGAATGTACTGTATTGAACATTTAATTCTTGGTTCAGTTGGTAAACTTCAATAGCATTTAGACACTAAAGCCATCCCTCCAACCCAACGTTAAAAGCAAAAACACTTTACACTTTACACTGATCAGGTGATCAGTAAAAACAGAGTAAACAACTTGTGTCATTATTATTTCTGAGATAGATGACAATAGCCGATGTTCGCTGTGTTGTACGCCAAAAGAGGTTTGGTCAAGTAAAATTTTGCTTAAGTAAAATCTAGACACCAACTAAAGAACTAAGCACTATTACATCATAAACATTTAGCTGGACACTGAGACGGTTGGTAGTGACCAGAGAAACTGTTGGTTTCTTCTACCATCTTTCCTGAGCTGCTGTGTGTTCATGAATATAAGACTCTGGAAGTGGCAGCCTGTGATGTACACATTAGAGCAGATCAAGAGACAAAAGGAACCTTGACACAAATAAGTTGCTTTCTTAAGCCAGAAGCAGTTATGGAAAGGGTAAAAGCCAAATATTAACCATGTGATGGTTTTAATGTTGTGGTGTGCAGGGGTCAGCATGAGCACTTTGACCAGTCTGCGGCTACACAGCCCCATATGCAGCAAACTGCGGTGCACTGTGTTCTGACACCTGTTGATTATGGCCAGCATAACCGTTTTTCTATACTGACCCCTGTCCACCACGTGTTTGAAATCTTTTCAAAATAAGCACATTCAACATCCAGCTTCTGACAGCTTGTACTATAGTTTAGGGTAAATGATGGAAGTAGTAGTTATTAACCACAAAGGTCAAATTTACTACAAAAATATGGTCTTTGAAATCTTTAAAATCCTTTGTAATGATGAATGTCAAACCAAAGTAGAATCAGTAGAATCTGAAAATCGAATGTGACAGCTGAGGTTTTGTAATTTAAGAGGGTTGTGCCATCTCATCTCCCTCAGGCACTGTTGTTTTTTTTATCCATTACTCCCTTTGGAGACTGTTTCTCTGGTTGTGTTAATTTTAATACCAGTGATCTCACTCAGCTGTTAGCACCTTTCATTCTTGTCTGGCAGTGACATGTTGTAGCATTTTAGTTCAAACACGCTAACATTGTTCAGATTCGCTTTCACACCTACAGGCTCAGTTTGAATCGAACTCGAGTTCGTTTCCCCCCTTGGTGCGGTTTGGTTGGTCCGGTGTGAACACAGTAATCGCACTCGGGTGTGTACCAAAACAACCGGACCGAGACCCCCAAAAAGAGGTGGTCTTGATCCAGATCAAATAGCGAACTCTGGTGTGGTCCGCCTGGTGAGGACGCGTACCGAACCAAAACAGGACCAAACGCTATAAATTGCATTATCTGAGGGCATTAAACCATGTGTAGACTTTAATTTATTTTGTTAGAACACCTAAAACATGCTGCAGGATGAATCGCTGACAAACGTGATGTCGTGAGAAGGTGCAGTGTCTCACAGACATCTGGTCGGATGAATGTGCAAGTGATTTAACGTAATAAACAATCGCCGGGAGGATGACCGACCCACGTTAACATTCATCATGTAATTGTCTCCTATGTCATAGAAATATACAGTGGTCCACGACACAGGATCTACTTCCTGTATTTACTTTTGTTGTTCCCGCGGCGACACATCTGGCCAATAAGCAGAGAGAACAGGGGACATAATTTGAAGCGACGCATTTTGGTTTGTTTGGATTTTTCCCCGTGTGAAAGGAAACCGAACCAAGAGGAAAATGATACAATGTTACAAACTCACCAACTGATTCGGACCAAAGCAAACTACTAAGGTGTGAAAGTGACCTAAGTGAAAGGTTTTTCAGACAAGACGACTGTAAATACCACTGACAAAATTCAGATTTTTCCTCACAATCTCAAAAGCATAAATACTGCCTGAAATGTTTCTATACTGGATATGTGTACAGTTAGGCTGATCTTCCTTTCTATAACCATAGATTCTCTTCCCATTAGCTCATATTTTGAAGTCATTATGGGCAGGCCTTTTATGATTAAGTATTGTAATTAAGGCCGCTATGTGCCTCTGTGGGCCATTGTTTTTATAATTGATGCTGACCCTGGCTTATTCTCTGTTGAACCCCAAACAGCATTGCAGGGCACGACAACTATGAGCTCTCAAGTCAGGGTAATTAGAGGTTAAATGAATTTGTAAAAATGACTGCTGTGGTATTAATACATTCAGGGTGCCACAAGGGTGGATTTCCACCCGACTTTAAAGCTGTTTGTCATGGGGTTTTTTTTATGGTTTGTAAATTGCCATTGAGCTGACTTGACAGACACAATCTATTAGAAATGGTAAATGCATACCATGTTAGAGTTAAACAAAAAAATTTATTTGAACATAGCGACATGAATGTTTTCCTTACAGTCAAAATTATTCAACCCCCAATGCAAATTAGTTGTATTGGCAAAATTAGCAAACTTGCAATGAACAAATCAAACATGAAAAATTTAAAAAGCTCAACATAACTAATGTTACAAGTGGATTTCCATTTTCAATGACTACTGCAGTCTCAAAATTATAGAACCACATAACATTAGTTATGTTGCAACGGTAATATTGGGGACAAGCTGAACTTGAAAATAAAACTAGCCGTAAAATCTGCATATACTGAACACACCAGTCACTAAATTGAATTGCTTCATATTGAAATTTGAAGGTTATATGCTTGTGATTTCTGTAACTGACTACCACCAGAGAGACAGAGAGAGAGAGAGAGAGAGAGCTGCTCAGGGGTCAAGGTATGAGCTTCAAACACACTGTCCTTTTTTATATCCTGTGGAGATACTTTAGCACAGTCTGCCATGAACAGATGCTATTTTCCCCGACAGGCTGAGTAATCTGGGTTTATCAGGTGCTGTAATTCATGAATGATGAGGGCTCAACATCCTTCTTAACACTCCAAACCCATGAGCTTGGCATTTTATATGCTGTGGCTTTGTATTGATTTTAGATAGCACTTCAACATTGTTTTTATATTAAATTGCATTCAGATAGAAAGGTGAGCTCAAAGTTGAGCTGATATTGGAAAAAAAAAAACCCTGAGCCTTTTTTGCCGCGGCCTGGAAGACAAAAATAAAAAAAGCCTTTGCATCCATGATGTTGACATTTTGTACTGCAACTCTGCATTGTTATGATGAATATCATATAAAGATGTTTTAAACAACTTTTATTTCACAAAATTAAATGTCACATAGGGGAACAGAGAGGAGCTATTGAAAACTAAATACCTTTCAGCTTGACATTCCACTAATTCCTGTTAATATGCCAAACATTTATTGGCACAATATCTAGCCTCTGTTTCACAATGGTACAGTTTTCTATTTCCCTTCAGTCCTGTAGCGTCCTCTTAGAAAATATGTCAAAATACCTTCACAGAAGCTGATACAGTTTCGGTAGTTATTAGCTCTTCCCTTCAATCTTACGTTTGAATTGCTTGCAACCCTGAGAGCTTTGGCTGCATATGTATTGAAAACAGTGCTTTTAGTTTTCTGTTTCTGTTGTAACATAACATTGCAGTAAAGCAGCAGATTTTCCCTCAAATCTGACCTAATGGCACGAAATGCAGAATGCAGCAATATTCTAGATGGACTAATGATAATGCTTCACAGATGTTTGGATATGCTATACATAGAACTGTAAATATACCAAAATGTGAACACGGTGAGGGTGGATATTAAATTATAGTGGTAAGGTTTTGGGGTAGGATGCTGACAGCAGGGCAAAGAACAGAGGACACAAAGGAGAGTCATAGATCATGGTGATAATTGTGCTATCTCCCCATTGGCAAGCACAGACGGAGGAGGAGGATGGAGCCTGATAATTGAACTCCCAATTAACTCGTCCTGTATACATAAATAAGTATAGTGCTAATGAGGGGGCTGTACCCTGTAAGGCTGCCCGAAGAGCTTCCACAGATAACCTTATCAGCAAATGTCTGGCTGTGACAACAGAGGATGATGGAATCTAAGCCATGCCTTTTTTGCCTTCACCAACCAACTGCTCTGATAAAGCCTAATGAACCCTCCAAGCTTTTAAGTCTCCACTGAATCTGATTGCTGAGATGTTGTTGGTGTTGTATCAAAGCTGCTGTGTTATAGTTTTGCTGCTGTGCGCTGTTGAGACTTGGTGTTTGCTAAGAAGCTGCTGTTATCTTGCTGTCATTATGACTTTTCCCCACCCAACCTCTAGTTACCCAATAAGCAATTCCCTCAATTTCCATTTGCATTAGTTTGTACTCTACAGGCACAGATGTGAAGACAACAGAAATATTTTACTAAAGCATATTGTTAGAAGTTTCAGTGGTACAATTTTTCCCCTCAAATCACAGTGCTAATAAAAGTGATTACAGACTTAATTATAGTGTAGTTATTCAAGGAGAATTACTCAGTCCATTGTAAATAAATTGTGAAATGAATGAGGAAAATGCAGAAAATTGCTTAAGTAGGGAAACATCCGGTACTTGAGCAAAAGACATCTCAATGTATAGACTAAATTAAAACTATAGAATAATACAAACAACATTATAAACCACAAATAATAACTAAGGTAATACTACAAAGAAACTAGAACACCAATTTCTCTTGCACAACAAAACCTACTCAACAGTACATACCTGTTGGCATTTATAGTATGTGAAAAAGCATTTTTGCAAGTACTATAATTTTATTCACATTCTTGCTAAAAGGCGACTTGAATAGAGCAGAATCAATCCCATGATTGAAGGACTGAAATAAATGTACCACCGTAGTCGAAGGACAAATTCCATTTAACTTTTCCCTTTTGTCCCAATCTGCACCATCTCTGCCTAGTCATCTCAGTTTGTTCATCTCTTTCTCTTCTAACTGATCTTATTTTTTACTCACCCTTTATCCATCACCCATTCATTCATTTTTTTTAAACTTTGTACTGCAATCATGACTTTTTGCTGGTCGAGCAATCCCAAGTTCAAAGGACACATGCTCCCAGGCCTCCATTCTCCTGTTGATAGATTCTCAGCTTCCTTGAAGTGACAGCAAAGCCAAAATCCACTGTTTATGCAGGATGCCCAATATTCCTGAATTCCTTGTACTTTGATCAAATGATGTTGCACTAAATGTTTATTTCATTTGCTTTATTTCATTCTGTCTGTCCTACTTCTGTGCTTTGTGTTTTGAGTAGAGAGAAAGGTCATATATTAATCTGGACTCTAAGTAACTGATTTGGATCCAGTCTATTTCACATCCTCGTGTTTGTTGCATTAAAAAAACAACAAGCATGTAACACCTTCTCCAAATGAGAGACTTCCTTAAGTCCCTAATCCTGTAATTCCTCCTCTTTCTGCACTGCCTGAATACTTTTATGCAACATATGAATACTTTTAAGCAGATAACGTCTCCTTGCAAAAGCAAAAAGGAAGTATTAATGGATTCATGTGTGAGGTTAAGTTGTCTGGCTCAGTGGAGTTGGTGAGTGTAAAGCACCCTCAAAACATGTTTGTTTTGACTTGTATGATGCAGCACAAGCGGTGGTAGCAGAAGATGTAGGTGTGGCGGGTGCAATCAAGTGAGTGGCTTCCAGGGACTGTGTCAATCTGATATTTCTAGCCCACCACCTCTTTCACCTTGAAGGGCCCTGCCAGCGTGATCGGCCATCACATGCAATTAAAGCTCGCTCTCCACCCTTGCTGTCACTCTACAAGTGGAAAAGTGAACCAGAAGTCTGTCTCAATCGTCCCTGTCGTGTGTCACTTGGTATCCATCTCCATTATCCCAGAGCTGTAGGGGAAACAGTAGGCCCAAAACAAAAACAATAGAAAAAGAAATTCTCTCTGTGAAATTAACCTTTGTAATACTACTTTTTTTGCATTGCAACACACTGCTGGAGTACATTAGACAGCGCTTCTAATAGAACAACAAAACAAATCAGTAAGAGACTCTGATGGCTTGTTTTTACCTGTGTTGCACATACAGTGTATCATCAGTATCTGAATGTGAACATGCCAATGACTGCAAATTTCACATGCAGATTTTGGAGTAGCCGGTGCACAGCTCTATGCAATTAGACTTGATTCATTTTTTAAATATTTTTTGAGTCTCCTGACAGTGTGTGTATGCTAATTAATAGAGAGACAGTTCTCCAGAGGACACAGTCACTAGGAAAGGGGGTTATCGGTCACACAGTCAGACATGTTCTATTTCAATATGTGCCTCTGCATCCTGCCATTTATGAGCTCACTGAGACCTTACCTTTGTAGAGAAATGATTGCTCCTGTAACTAACCTGAGTCAGATTATTGTTATGTTTAAGCCTTTCTATGTTTCATATTACTAGGACTGAGAAAGAACTGAAATGTTGTCAGTCCATCACTGCCCAGTTTAACATTGGATATTGCAGTTACATCTATTATAAGACCTTCATTAAATATTTATAGTTTCTTTATGTTTGTTAGTGCCTTGTGCTGCTCCAGTATCTGTTTACAGTATATTCTAGTGTTATGAATTCTCTATATATCTTATATGTTAGCAGCCACAGGAACTACATGTGCTATGGAAATGAGTCAATAAGTTTGGTCCATGGATGCTACATGATATTTGGATTCATTACAGCATTTTGAGTCACAGTCTTGCAGTGTTTTTTCAGGACCAAACCTAAGACTGATTTATTGCATCTACATATGCATGGATGTAGAAAGAAACTTAAGAAAAGTGGGAGAGACTGCTATTGTGATATGACAGTGGTGAGCCACTGAGGCCTCCTATTGTGTCTTATAACCCTGACTGAGCCATTGCTGCCTTTTGGGTCTACCTAAATGAGCTAAGGTGCCATCACTGGTGATTCTTGCACAAACTGGTTGGCATTCATTATGACTTCATATATCTCATGTGAACAGGGCTGGTTCTGTGACATTTATTTATTTATTTAGCCTTCCAAACAGACAGGACCACCTATGGAGTTAATACAGCACCGGCGACACCAAATTACTAGGAAATGAAGGCTGATTGCTGATGTCCCTGCTGCTGTAATGCTGTCACTCAAGTTGCAAGCTGTTTGTGCTTGTGGCTTATCTGAGCTGTACCGCCATGCAGCTGAGTGAGCCTTGAAAGCACTGAGGATAAAGCTTATGCTTTATTTATTTATTTTTGCACTACTTGCAATTTGAATTGAGTGTTTTATTTTTAATTTAAATTTCTGGTAATATTATTTAATTTTCTTTCAGTTCACAAACATGTTTGAAAACCAATACTTTTGTATTAAGTTTTGTTTCAGGATACAATAATATATCTGGTAGTGACAAAATGGTTCAGTGCCTTAAGAATGGGCTTATGTCTCTGATGGATTGCCTAGGGTGATATTTGTCAGGGAAAATGGAACAGCTTGAGGGGCACACTGTGAGTGCTGGGGAGAAGCAAACAGTGAAGCCAGCCTGTAGATTGGGAGCCTGTGTAGAATTGTATTCAAACGACGTATGTGAGCAGTGTGCGTCTTTGTTGGTGCAAATCCTCAGTGGTAAGACTTTCAGCATGGCTTCTGTGCTGCCCAGGCAGGTTAACAGATGGTACGGAAATATCCATAAAAAAGGAATGACAAAGAGGCGTACAATAGGATTGTCTCTCTATGTATGTGTGAAGACTTTTCACATTTTCTCCTCTGTGCATCCAGTTTCCCTATTGACATAACTAATGTCTTACCACACAGCGTCAGACCTTAATGACAGTTTTCAGTTTCATCAACATCAATATGATAATGATAATGTGATGCAAGAAAACAGATCTCATCTCCACATTCTGAAATGATTATGGTAATTACTTCATTTTTCCATGCTTTTAGAGCAGTCATCACAACATTACACCTTCTCAGCAAAGTGATCACAAATTTCTGCATATTTCACCTTCTGTGACTGCTCACAAGATGAGCAGGGAAGGTCATATCATTAACCTCTTTAACTTGAAAAAGTAAGTGAACTGGAGTCTGGAGGTAGCAAACCTGCAGTCCAGTGTATACTTTTTTTATTAGTTTTTCCACGGTATACATTGGCTTGTTGGTGCTCTCGCTCTTTCTTTCCTTACTGGGTCACTCCTCTGCAATAACTATAGACATGCATGGTATTGTCACAATGAGAAAGTCCCCCTTTTTACAGAAATAACAACCATATACATGTATTTTAAACATAGTTTGCACATGAGACAATCAGGATATTATGAGTTACAAATTGAATGGAAAGCTATTTGGGATGTTATCTGTTAAGGCTGGATAAAAACAAAAATACTGATATTGATTCTACATTTAGTGGTTTGTTGTAATGTGTTGTAAGTAAGTTCAGCTTCGGCTGCATGATGTGTAAAATGCTCGTTTTGTGTAACTTGAGTTATTACTCAAAACAAAGGCATTATTTTAAGTTACGGTAACATCGATGATAGCTGTCTATATTAACAGGATAGAGTCACAACAGTACTGTGAAGTGAATCCATCCTTGCAGACCTGCTGCAGTCATGACTCAGTATCACTAGCTGGCTCTGGCTATGTCGTAGCTGAGCTAAAGCACTTAAAAATGTACGAGAGGCATAGATTGAACTTACCTGAACTCAGTTTGGTTTGTTGCAGATACATTGTGTGTGGCTATGAGATGTAAAGTGATGGAAGGTCAGTCAACTGTGTGTGGATTTTACTTTATTCAGTTTGGCCCCGCTGGGGAGCTAATGCTAGCTAACAGCTGTCTGCAGATATCATGGGGCGGCATGATAGCTCAGTGGGTAGAGCAGTCGTCTCCCAACCCAAGGGTGAGTGGTTCGATTCTCAGTCCCGG
>JAUMHL010000011.1:15406751-15429448 GCA_032362345.1 Sandelia bainsii
CCCCCCCCCCCCCCCCCCCCCCCCCCCCCCCCCCCCCCCCCCCCCCCCCCCCCCCCCCCCCCCCCCCCCCCCGCCCGTGATGTTGATTGGAAAGCGTTTTGTTTGGCAGTGTATTTCAGAGGGGTGTGTCCATCCCTCCCTATCCCATGGTATCGGGGACCTTCTTTGACAGGGACAGGTTGAGGTGGAGGGAGGAAGATATAAATGAATAAATAAAAAGGTCACGTCAAACCATTTTCAGAAAAGCTCATTAATTTTTATTTGCTTCAAAAAAAACGTCAGTGTAATTAGAATAACAGAGATTGAGCTAATGAAATTACAATAAACAGTGGTGGAGTGGAACCAAAAAATAATCACGCAAGGCTCCCGTACGTCTGAGACTTTGCTGCACGTTATTGGCAGGTAACCTTTCAAGGAGATCGAGGTAGCTCCGAGGTATCATTTGCAGGGTTTGGGGTTAGTCTGTATGCACGCATTTATATGTGTTTAATCTTTGTATTCAAGAATTTCTCTTGTGTGTGACAGCATGATACACTAACAGAGAGCTATTTTTATTGCTCCGCCCTTCATTTATTGGCTCTATCATTGCCTGCTGGTGAAGAACAATATATATTCAACAAATAGCAAGTTATAGAATTGTCTCTCTCCACACACACACACACACACACACAAGCAATGGCATGAAGACAGTGACACATACTAAATCATCATCGGAAAGAAGATGTATGTAATAAAGTAAATAGGGAGAAAAAACAAGATCATTATATGAATAAGAGAACAAAGTTGCATAACACCACCTGTGTGTTGTTCTAACACCTCACCCTTCTAACCTGTGTGATACATTGCTTGGTTCCATAGATACGGGGGAGATTTGTCAGCCTCCCTGTTTGTTCACCGTGTGTGCTGATAGCCTGGCAGCCTGTTTGTTTACTCCCTGTCTAGGTCAAAGCATGTGCCCTCGCTCTTCTTCTCTGTCTTTGCACTCTCTCGCCAGGCCTCTGAATTGGATTCTCTGAACTTAAACAGAGACTACTGCTCTGAGCTTTTCAGAGAACTATATGTGCTGAAAGACAATGTCACAACATTGAATAGTCAGATCTAATGCATGTTGTTGAAAGACGCTGAGAATTGTCTCCATACAGTTTTATTACCTGTGTGACAAATAATTCAAGTAATAAGGTTCTGGTTTAAAAGTTACAAGGAGACACATGGAGACAGTTGAATATCAATTTACCAAAAATATTTGAAGCATGTGCATATGTTATAATATAAATGAGGAATATTTAGGACAGATAATGTCCTGCAGAGTTGCGGTACTGAAAGAGATTATCCTCCTTGATTATTCTAAGATATATTATGGACATGGCTTTGATGTTCTGGTAGACCATGAGGATTTAAATCCTGCAGATGAGAACTTTTCAGCTGCTTTTTTTTGCTGTCTTCTGCTGACGTATTCAGAAACGTTGAGTTGACCTGAATTATTTGAAGCCTGAATGTCATGCATCATCATGAAGTACACAACCTTGACTTGCTGTCAATAGGAATGTCTGCATCGCCCCACTCATCTGAAACATTGCAGTGAGCTCAAGTGGTTTTCTGTCTTGCAGATGCATCATGTAGTGCAAAGGTCATCGAAGTAATAACATGTTGGAACTGAAGCTTACTAACAGCAAAGTTTGTTTTGCTAGAAGGTGGTTTTAGTATAAACTATAGTAGATTCTTTTCATATATTCTGCAGACACTATAAAGCTGTTTATTGGTATTTATCTGGTATGATCAGCACGCAGCCTTAGTACTAGACTGCTTGATGTCTACGACGCACTTGTCTAAAATAGCTCGATCCATTTTCAGATTGTCATGTGAGCTCTCATGTGGGTAGAAGGATTATGACAGTGTGTAATGAAACATAGTTGAACCCAAGCAGACACTCGCACTAGCACAAACTGAGATAATGTAGGTCAGCACACACTGGCATTACCCACATGTATTCTGTGAACGCGTGCACACACACACACACACACACACACACAGGGTATTGACTTTCTGTCATGCACCTTGAAAGAAGGCAGTTGGTGGGGTGCCCTGGGCTTCCAGTTGTTTTCCAAAAACTTCACACATTACCTGCATTGTTTATTTTCTGAATGCATATTTTCACGCAGACAGCAGCATTCTTTTTTGGCATAGTGGTGAGCTGGATACACATCTGCACTTACACTTTTTTTGTCTCTGACAAAGACATAGCCTTTTAAAGATGACGGTGCTTGAAAGCTCAGCATTTCATTTTCACACTTTTGCCAACAGCTTTCACGTCTCTTTCTTCAGAGGTGTGCAGCAGATAAATAGTGGACGTGCTGTAATGCAGCAGTTGACATTACCACTTTGAGTCCATGTATTTGACCTTTTACTAACAACAGTAACTTGTGTAGTTTGACTTTTAAGGTGTTTCTTTTGTCTGTGGCGGGAAGGTGAGTATATTCAAGCTGAGGGCAACTGATGAATACACCAGGTCATTTATAATGGACTCAAATGTTCTTTAAGGGTAACATGAAAGGAACATGGTGTTAGTTATGTAAATAAATTTGACCTTTTCAGTAGGTAAAGAAACTTATATTTGGCAGAGTGTAGTGCTGTGACAACCAAATACAATCTGGCCCATGACGGTATATATTAAGTACCTCAACTTCATCATTAAAACTATATTTATTTGGGAAAAAAGGGGAAAAAAGCTAATTAAATATGTATAAACAAGCTGTCTTTTCACCTTTAAAATTTTGAAATGCACAAAACATTAATATATGAACATATCATTAATGTGCAAGCAGTTGCAGTATCATTGAACAAGGATGCCTTCAGTGTAACTTCGGGTTGCAAGATATTTTCATCATGCTTCAGTTCAGCCTTTCTGCTATTTCTCAAAAGCAGTAAAAGAACTTCCCAGGAAAACTATGAAGTTAAGTGACTTGCAGTGCAGTGCAGCGGTGTCCAATCCTGGTCCTCAAGGGTCACTATGCTGCTAGTTTTCCAGCTGTCCCTACGCTATTCTCTGCTGATTACCTGGATCAGGTGTGTTAAGCCAATCAGAAACTGGAGACAGGACAAGGATTGCCTACCCCTGGTCTTTACTCTATACTTGCACCTGCACATTGATGAGTTTTCAAAGCACAATAATCAGTCAGTTTTAATGATAATTAAAATTTGATATGGTAATACTAACTACTGGTAATTTTTTACCAAGATTTACTGTGAAACTGGTAACTGCTTAATCTCTACAATGTAGACATTAAGAAAAACACTGTGTATATTTATTAGACTTTAAATTAGTGGTTAGTTGTATCCTTTGTCTTATTTTTTGTTTGCTGTTGCAGAGGACACAGAGCAAAATGATAGGTGTTCTCTCCAGCACATTGTTGTGCACATTACACTTGAGCTGTCAGAACTGTGGAGAAACAAATCAATAGTCCTCTGTTGATACAGAAAGCAAGAAATAAAACGAGGTTTCCTGTTCACCCGTGTTCATAAGGTTTTGTTCTTTCTTCAGCTTTTGCAAACAAAGACAAAAAATATTTTTCCCCTTCTGCCTGTTTTGTGTTTAATTCTTGCACTGTGTACTTTTCTATTTTAGAATCCCTTCGTCCATGTAATCCAGGGTTGGGCTGCTCAGCACCTTAGGGCCACACCGGGCACTTCCAGACAAAGTCACATTAGCTTCTGTTGACCTCGCAGCTGTAATCGGCTCGGGGGGGGGGGGTTAGAGTTAGGGTTCATGGCGTTTTGCAAGAATCCCTTGCTCAACGTTAATAGTTTTGCAAGCGTGAGGCCGAGAATGAAGATCAGAGATGTGAGCGTTACAACAGCTTACCTGGAGATTACAGCATCAGCAGTTCACTCAGTGCCTCCCTTGACTGCTATTACCCCACCATGGCATTCCCCCCTCTTCTGTAATACTTTGATTTGGAGTGACTTCGCTGGGCAGTTATCAGAAAGGCGAGGACTGAGCTATGACTCCTTATCTAAGCACATATTTAGGGGGGGTCCTAAGTGTTTGAGCCGCTTTCACTGTAATTAGAGCATCTTGTGTTACATTAATTAGTCAGTTGGCATCAGATGACAAGCTGTGATCACTTATTTCCTTTCTGTTTTGTTATGTCTACACTGGCTTTGTTTTGCGGGCAGATGCCATAATCCTGCTCATCACAGTGCGTGTCTGTGAGCATGCCATATGCCCATAGATTTAGTTACACTGTCTCCTGAGTGACGTGTTTCCCTTCATACTGTACATTGTCTAGAAGTGTATTTCAGATAGATGAGAAGAAATAGGAACTGGCAGCCTTTTTTTCCTCATTGAAATCCCCAACAATACCAACCATGTTGTAGGACTGGAGAGGCTGGCCAGCTCAATCCTAACTCAATCGAGGATCATCAACAATTGTCACCAAATCAGGCCCTTTAGTCTTTTAGCTCCTCTCTCAATTCATTACAATTGAATGGGCTTTTATTGGCGTGACCATTTTAACAGGGACTAGGGGAGTATGTGGAAACTTGTAAGGCTGGATTGACGCAGGCAATTTACGAGGGGATCGACATGCGACTTGAGGCCAAAACCAGCAGAAAACAAACAGAGCCAGAGAGCGCGAGAGAGAGATTAAGAGATTTGTCAACCCCACCCCAGTGTTCTTCCTCTTTATTGTCCTTCCATTTTTTTTTTTTTTTTGTTCTCAGCTTGTTTGTTTTGCTCTGTTCATCCCTCTTCAATCTTGGATGCTGTTGGTTGTTTTTTTTCTTTTTTTCCCTTTGGATTTCTCTGCCAGTCTTCCCAACAAATTCTAACATGTACTCCACTGAGACTGAAATTCAAAGTGAATTATCTCATCCTGTGTCATCTTTTTTAATATATTTTCTAAAATGTTCTGCTGACAGCCGAAATACATTTTAAATGCAAAACACTTCTCAAAAGCTACTTTGAGTGTTAGTTCCCCCCATTCAAAATACTTTCTGTTTCCTTCAGTACATAAAGAGAACATTTTGAAGAAGAGATAAGAGATACTGTGTGTTTCCCAAAGTGGAACTCTCTGGCAAAATACAGTATCTCCTTAAAGTGCTTTTTTTTTTTGCTTCTCAATCATCTTGTTGTTTTTCAGTTCAGCTATGTGCTGCAGCCATTCCATAATTTCAACCACGTATAGGTGTTTACATCTGCGGGTGGCACAGAAAGAGCATTGCATAAGAAATCTGAGGGATCCAAGCAGAAAGGATGACTACATCTATTTTTTCACACTTTAGCCAGGTCACTATATTTTCTGTCAAGTCATGTTTAACTTATTTACACAGGTTCTTTTGGTGGCTCAGCCCAGAATAATGCCTGACATTTAGGGCTGTGAAATAATTCAATATTAACATTTACTGTCACTGAGTTGTATTGCATCATGATCATAGAATTGTAGTTTGGGATCAGTTTTACTAAAAAATGTAAAATAAGAAAATGTTACTGAACTGTAACGCTTCTAAAGCTGAGAGCAAAATCGTGACGCACACATCAGTAGTCTTGTGTTGCGTTTTTGTTTTCCAGAACCGCGACACTACTTCCCCCTTCCCACCTAACTTGCTGCCAGCCTGTTGGAGTCACGTTCTGTTCTGGTAGTGGTAGTGCTGCGTTTAGGGACAATACGGAGTGTAGGTCATACGTGTTTGGAGAAAGCCCAAAAAACTGTCTCTCTTCGAATCAAATGCATAGCTGAAGGGACTGGATGGGAGTCAATTTTTGTCAAAAGAAAAAATGGGTAAAATGATAAATACCAGCACTTTGATCCACATGAGTTACCACAGTCAGCAAAGAAATTCACAACTACTCTCAGTTGAAAGACCATTGCAGCTATGCTGGAATTTTCTGAACTTGACGTTGTTGTTTATGTTTGTTCTTTTAATTAGGCCAGTTATGCACACTACCAGATACACAGTCACACAACTGCATGGCCACTTCAGCTGTTTTTGTAACTGTATTAGAGTTTTTACTGATTGGCTTTTTGTGTACATTTGTGTTCAGAGTCTCACCCTTAAAAAACAGTCTTCAGTCTCATCCTGCTCCTTATTTCACCAAAAAGATAAGCCTTCTGCCAAGATTTCTTGCATCTCATATCTCCCTTGCCTCCAACTCTCTGTGCTCCCTCTCCCTCCTCTCTTGCACTCCTCTTATTTCCCATTATCTTCCCCTCACTCCCATCTCCCCCGTCTTCCTAGTTTTGCAAAGATAAGATTTGCTTTCCTCAGTGAATTCTTGGTGTCGATACTAATGTGCTACTATAATTGATGAACTATCAGGCCATGAGGTTGATCTGCCATTGCTAAATTAACTATGTTTGTCATCCAGGTGAACTCTGTTACCTAAATTAGTAATAATAATAATTGATACTTTATTGATTCCCTTGGGGAAATTCTTTGTGGACAGGCTGCCCCTGTGAGGCGCCAAGGGTCAGGGTATCCGTGTCTTGTCCAAGGACACCTCGACATGTAGCCTGCTGGGACTGGGAATCGAACCGCTGCAGCCACCCTTGGGTTTGAAGACGACTGCCCTACCCACTGAGCTATCATGCCATATCGTTACCTCACAGCATCATAAGTATATGTATTATTATTGCTGGAAACAGAGCCAAATCTGAAACCCCCAGCACCAGTGGTGTTACACAGACAACTTCACGGATTGTCTTTGCCATGGGGGTGGAGACTTTAGATGCTGAGCGTAAAAAGTGCAATGGCACTGTAATGCTCTGACATCAAATGAAAGCAATTGACTTAACAGCAGTCATACACTCTACAGCTAGAACAAAACCTAAAAAGAAATCTCCAAAGTGTGGCAGCCACACTCAAACTTAAAGTCTAATCACTGATGATGGCTCAGAAAGTGGTTTCAAATAGGTGGTGACAGATTATGCTGGTAGGGTGTCTTGAACAGCGAGTGTCATCCCTTTATCAGTCTTTCCTTTTAGACCAGTTTTGCACTCAATACTTGTCTTGTAAACTCGGGCTTCATTACAGGCCTGTTATCACCGTCTGTGAGAGCAAATGGCCTCTCTTTACCTGGTATTCCCTTCTGTGCTTTGTAACAGTTGCTTGGAGGCTCACAGTTTGATTTGTTAACACGAATAACTTTTTCCATGTGTCCATTGTATTAGCATTTATTTTGATTGATACCTGTGTACTCTAAGGTCTTTTACTCATGTTTAAATGCACAGCACTCACAAAGAGGCCACTGCAGTGACCGTGCAGTACCTTCAGAATAAAATGACAGTGAACAATATAACGTCATGTAGATTAATTGCTGTTTAAAAACCATCTCTCCAGCAATCTGAATATAACCTTGTATGTTTGCATATTTGTATAATTGTCTAGCCTTTGTTTTAGTCATTGGAAGAAATAATCCGACTGAGGATTTGATTGTGGTGGACAAAGAAACATGATCTCTTCATGTCATTTGATGAGTTCATGATCATAATCGGAGATTTCATGAGCAATGGAAACAAATCTCTTTCAGGTCACTTTAAACAGGGATTAGTTAAGAGTACAAGAACTCATTTCAAATTTTCAAAGAAGTCAGATTTGTCTAGATGTAGAAAAAATCAGTATTCAGGGAGAAATAAATGTCATCTTTAATTTTGTTATCATTTAATGTTTTTTTAAACATTTGTCTTTCTAGATTGCCTGTTGTGTCCAAATTAAATTGACGCTTAAATAACAGCCTGCTTGCATATCTGTTGTTTGGTCATGTATTTGTCTAATTTCCACAGTTGGTCTCACAGTATGTCCACATACAGATGACATGATGCCACGTTGCGATATTTCCAACAGAGCCAGAGTGCACTTTGATTGCAAAAAGAATTTCAGCTATCTAAAACACCACCAGTAAATGTCAGGTTTTGGTTTCAGCTCCTTATAATCAAAGAGCAAGTGCTTGCTAGAGCTTACTAAGGCTGCCATTTTACATCAGTGTTGAGGAGTAATACAGAGAGACACTCATTGTACTATAGAAGAGGCAGAAATACCCCACTGACAGCAACCTTAATGGAGCAGAATGCCAGGCAGCCACAAGACATGTTTTGTTTGGAATGTGTGTTGGACTTTTTCTTCACTGGATGCAACTTAATATGCACAGCTGTTGCCTATTTGCACCTACACATCCAGCCTGCAGCACTGCCTTACAAAAATAAGACCTGAAGTCCTGGATGGCATCGTCAAGAGGCTAGCAGGGGCTTGGTTATTCTGTAATGTTTATATGCAGGATGCAGAATGGACAGACGCCTCTAATAGACTCTTAATTATAATGTCCACTGCAGCGCTCCAACTTGACCTGAAATTTGCTTTGCCTGTCTCTGCATTTTGGTGACAAGCACAGTGCACATTACGCAAAGGTGGCCTGGTACCTCAATGGGATAAGCATCAGACTGGGATGCAGAAGGTGGCAGGATCGAATCCCATCCCATCCCCCATACCAGGTGTGTCCTTGAGCAAGACACTCAGCGCTAGCCTGTGTGGGGATGGGTTAAATGCAGAAGGAGACATTTCACTATGTATGTGACAAATAAAGAATCTTCATCTTCAGGTGATAGGTACAGACAGGTGAGAGGTTTACTCAGACGAAGCTGCGTAACGTGGATTGTTGGTGTTACTGTTATGAGCAGACGTCTCAGAAATAAGAAGATTTGTCTCCTAAGCAACATCACAAACTATATCCTAGTAGCAAACGCAGAAATGATGGAATAATGCTTAAAATGTGAATAAACAATTTCACTCAAACAACGCATGTTTAAATTAACATTAAAGATTTATATGTTTGAAGCAGGAACTCAGTAAAGCAGTTTGTACTGATTTATAAATTAACATGAGTGATTCCGGCTGCCGATAGTCGATGGAAAGTTTCGTCTGTAGTTTATTAAATTCCTGCAACATCTTAAGGGAACCTCAGATTAAATCCACAGCCTCAGATCTGAGATCATGTGGTGCCGTTACTTAACCATCCAAAACATTTACCTTGATTAAGTCAGGTGCAGATGACACTGTTTTAGGACAAACGTCTGAGCTCATTAATAAAATCTTCCAGATCCTTTGTTTCAACCTTTCCAAGTTTTTCAGCAGTTTATAGTCTTGAAATCCTTTACACTGCAAATACTGCTGTATCACACTTGACTATATGATGATAAAACATGAGATAACAGTCTCACCATCCATCCGAAAAAAATTTCTAGCCTCTATCATTATGCCATGAATGCTTCCAACATCATGGACTAATGATGCATAATGAGTGTGGTCTCTACCAGTAACTAACAAGCCTTTCAAAGATAAGAATATTATGAATTCCAGGTCATCTTGCGGTCACCAGCAACATGAGAGAAAGCAGTTTACTTCTCTACAATTTTAAATCTTGAATAGATACAAAAATGCTTCTCCTCCGCTGTTAAATAAAAGTGTTAGTTAACTGAGCACTAGTCATTACTTCAGAATTTAATTGCAGTGAGTCGTGAATGAGATTAATACAAACTTCAATGGAGTTTAAAATCAAGGTTAAATGTAGTGAAAAATGAGCAGAGTTGAAAATCAAATGTCATTAAGTCCGCTAGGCTGGAGGGCCCTAATGGACAGGAAAGCAGCCATGCCAGGCCAGCACTTGATAGTCATTCAATGGCTTCACACACAAAATAAATATGTCCATACCTGCCAATTTTTCCAGTTTAAAATATTCATATTGTTTAGTGTTAGCTGTGCGTTTTAACATCTCTGTGCCACATACTCTAGATGATAAGCGTTTCATTTTTGAAGGATTATCACTGTAATTTTGGCCAGTGGTCTGCTTGTGTCTGTGTGCAGCCGGCAGAGCTTCAGTAGATAGTTTCACTGGCTTTAAAATAGATATAACCAAATCATCTATTGCAGAAAACACAAAATCTTCGTTTGACTTAGTCGGTTTCGTTTTTCTCACAATATTTCATTGTGCCTCGGTTGAACGTTTTGACCACATACCCACAGAAGTAAATGGAAGTGGAGTGAAGATTGTCTATTAAAAGCTAGTAACCTTTCATACTTTATTGTAACATCTCTGTCTTATTATTTAGGTTGCCTTTGGTACATGGAACAGCATTTTAATCTACATTTGACCTCACAAAATGTTTTATTGCTGCTCCTTGCAGATCAGAGTTGCGTTAGGTTGTATAATCTCATGTTTCTCATAACTAGCCCACAATTTCATGCCTGTAACTCTTTGAGCATCAGCACTCTTTGCTCTCTCCAGTTGGATCATTTGAGACAAGTCATCTCTTGCTTTATTTGTATCATTTGAATTGTTTGGAATCTGTTTTGTTCTCCCCTGCTAAAACAAATGTTTGTTTTTTTCTTATTAAAAAAGACATAAATAATCCAATCACTACACTCTTTTGCATCTCACACACTTCAGAACTTGCCTGCTCTCAGGCTGTGGTAAATTGGTTAGCTTTACACTGAATTAATGAACCTCACATTAGAGATAAGTCGATTTTAAATAAAGATCATTTACTTTCTAATATTGCCCACTGCAAAGGAAGGGATATTCTATCTCTGTGTTTGGTGTACATTTTATCACAGTTTCTTCCCGACTCTCTCTCTCTGCTCATTTCTGTTTGACCTTGTCCCTGTTGAGCCTTGTCCAAAGACCCTGATACAGTATATGTCAACCACTGCCTTTATCCTGTTCTCTAACTTGAACCTACAGCACTTTTATGGCATTGGCAAAAGAGATGCTCCTCCCCATTAATTTCTCACATTATTACCTTTCAGTGACCACCCCTGTGAACCTGCTTTTGCTTTGAGTCAGCAGTGTGCAAGGTTACACTTATCTCTATTTGTTAAGTGTGAACGCGTATGTGTATGATTGTTTGTATAAAAAACATATCTACATCATCCACAGTGCTTTACTCTGCTTAAGCTAAACAATTTTAAAAAACTCAGATCTACACCAAAAGTAATCAGTTGTTTCTTGGCTCACAGCTTACAACCAAATTTGATTTTTGACATATCCAGCTAGTATGAAATTATCAAACGAATTGGACCAAAAACATTACCGGCTTTGCAGACATTCATGGAGAAAGTTGCCCCAGGTTCCCTCTAAGGCAAGATAAACTACTAACTACAAACTAATACAGTTTTTTCCCAAGCTAATTTACTGAATAGATTTGTAAACAACATAGCAATAAATACACTTAATTAAAACTGACATTTAAGAAAAATGTTTGCCTTTAGCATATGGTCAGCCTAATTGCATTGGTTGTCATGTATGTCAGTATTTAGTGGATAATTTATAGTCAATTTAAAAAATATATCGCCACACAACACAGGTGACAGGACATCCAGGTAAATCTGACAGTGTACCGTAGTGATGTTGTATCTTACGTCACCGCATGGGATGACATTGGGGCAACCTGTATCATGTATATCAGTGGCATTACAGGTTATTTGTGTCGTGTCCAACTCGGGTCTGAGCTATGCTCTCCAACGGAAACTGGATTCACTCTTATTTAGCAGCAAACATGGATATTTTCAATAATTAAAAAAGTTTGATTAAAAAGAGCAATGTATTTTTTAATTTAACAGTTAACTATTGTAACAGTAAATAACAGTCCTCTATGTAGTAAGGACATTTCTAAAGATTTGTGTTTCAGTGTATATTGCTTTATCATTAATGTCTACTGATTTCTCCTAAATAAACTGACATTACTTTGAAAGAGGTGGGGTATACAGTGGACCACACTTTCAAATGTTACACCTGAGATGGAAAAAGTCTTTTACTGTTGAGTGGACAAAACCCTTATACTTTTATACTCATAACATCGCACATCTCTAATCCTTTCCATCTGACCCCAATTCTCTATTCTGACATCCAGCATTACATGAGGAATACTGTATGTGTTGTGGTGCTGCTAGATAAATCACTGAATTTGTTTATTTATTTATTTTTTGCTTTATCAGGATTAGAAAGCCGGAACTGCATTTGCACATTTGTTGGGTGGAAGTTTTGTGTTTCGCTGTCAAGATTTGGCGTGAAATCTGCAAAGGCCGTGTCTTACGGATTAACTTGTCATTCATGGAGAAAGTTTGTGACAATGTGGGAGAGTTCAGGACAAAGCTTGCCTCTAAATAGAAGAAGGAAGGATAGGAGTGAAGAAGGAGGGAAAGGAGCGCATGTGCACACATCCTCCACTCTGCTTATTCTCTCTCTGTTATTCACTAACTTTGTCATTTCGTTACCTCTGTGGCTCTCTGAAGTTATGTCAAATAGCCTCGGTTAAAAAGGGCTTTTTCTCGTCCCTCTTGCCATTTGAGTTCCCTGAGTGACACTTTGTGGGACAAAATAATAGACTTTCTACCTCTTTCCTCTGCAACTAGAGTGACTCACAAGACAGGAACCACATACAATTGTGGTTTGCAACTCCAAAGCAAGAAGCACAGATTTCAAATTATGGACATCTAGTAATCAGGCTTCTCAATTCTTGCAGTCATCTAGAGTACATCATCTACACTGCTGTACCAAAAATAGAACAATGGAGGTCTTTGATCATGTAATGAGGTAAAATATCAAGGTATTGGAAGGATTTAATAAGAGTCATGCAAATACGTGCAAGTAACTGTAAATGTGATACCAAGTCTAACAATAAACCAAGAACAGTCGCACAGCTACCCTCAAGATTCAATTCAATTTTCTTTATATAACGCCAAATCTCAACAGCATTATCTCAATTAGCATAGTAAGGTCGAGACCTTACACAATTACAGAGGAAAACCCAACAAATCTCCACTGATCAAGCACACACAACAGTGGAGAGGAAAACTTTACTTTAAAAGAAACCTTCAACAATACATGAAATGATTTTGTTGTTAGTTGCACTGAAATAGTAGCAGTAGATATTCTATTTATTTTTTTTCTTTATTATTTTTACATGTGTAACATTTATTCTGAACTCCTGGAGTAGTTTAGTTTTGCTATGAAAGTTTTCATAAAAATACAAATGCACTGTACTGTTTAAGTCGCAGTTGCACAGTCATTTCTTCAAATGTTGTAAAATTGCGTTGGAGCATTGTTCTCCAGCTGTGTTTTAGTGTGTGAGTGAAATGGTCTTTTTCTTTCTGCTCTGATGTTTAGCTGGAACTCCCTCTGAGATGACTCGCTGCTGTGCTTTAGCCATTTATCTATAATGAGAAGATTATTGCGAAAATTACAGGTGATTATTTTATAAAATGCTGTCAACAATCACAGTAGATAGTTGTTCTCAGGGTGGTTAAGTTCTAAGGCTCCACATCACATTAATGGACTGAATATTTACAAAAAATAACTTTCAGAAGTTATTGTTAGCCTATATCTCATATAGTATATTTATACTGCATTTTTTAACATAGCATCTAAATGTGTATTTATTTTTACATTGTTATACATATTAACAGCTAGTACTGTACCGTTATGTTCGAAAGTTAGTACCGCCTCTTTTTAATTTAACTTTGTATAAACATTATAAAAATCATCTGATCATAGCGGTTCCTGGTATTAGGCAAATACAACTTCAGAAGAACAGGAACATACAACTTTTTTTCACCGTGCCATTATTTATTTAAGAAAAATTAAGCCTAAAAGGAAAGAAAACAAACAAACATCTGGGCCTAACTATGTAACCCCATGATTCAACTTGAGAACGTGACTGTACTTTGCAGTATTACTGTATGTTCCTCCCTGCTCTTTTTGTATAGAAGCAAAAGTTAATTGCGTAACTTATTTCTTATGCAAAGAAATCGGATGGTGGATAGAGAGGAGGTTGTTTTCCAATGCAGGCATGCTTTAGTTAGCTTGGTAAGGATTAGGTCTGAAAAGTCTCTCATTTGCCTCCAAACCCCTCAGGGATTCATTGGTGAAGAAATCTTCACCGCTTTCATCTGAATCTGAATTTACTTTGGAATTTATTTATTTATTTTTATTGCAGCCCACGTCTGATTTCTCCTTTTATACCCTGTGACTGTCTTCTTGATTAATTTAGGCTTTTTCTGTTTGTTGATACAGGTATTGCACACTAATTTAGAGATACTGGAATCAAATGCACTTTTTTTGACTGACTGTCAATTTAATGGAAGTTTGTGTCTACATTTCAGCTTTTGAGATTTGCTTTAATCAGGATTGGATAGAAAAGTACACAGAGAGGATTCATAGCCATCGACCACATTTTTGCACTGAGGCATCTTGTACTGTGTGTGTATATGTAAGACAGCTTTTGAGACTTCCTCTGAAAAAAAAGTTCTACATGTTTCCTTATTAATAACAAAGTATGTTGAAAAGACTGGGATCTCAGTGGAGCTCAGAGCCTGAGGCCATGTGGAAAACAGCTCTGGGATATAGAGTACCTGGTGGTAAAGACTAGTGGGAGCTCATCAGTAGTATGAAAGGGACAAGCTCAAACAGACATCATATCACCACTGATTGATTAAAATCAGGTATCAGTCAAGTTTTTAACAACAAGGTTTTAACAATTAGTAGTTTTCAACATTGTTCTTAATGTTATGTTTTTCAGGTAGTGCTTGAAGCTGCACAGAACTATGTCATGATCAGTTTTTATGTACCTTTATTTAGCTTTTATGTTGAAAATAAATTGAGGAGATTAGTATTTCCAGTTATGAATAAATCCACACTCACATTATCCAAGAGATTTTAGTGTCACACGTGACATTTTCTGCTTCTCCAGACATGTTTCATGGCATGTGTGAGCAGAAGCAGTTTAGCTCTGTGCCACTGAAAGCTAGATTATGAGTTTCAACAGAGGGCCACAAGGAAAGACAGGATGAGCGGACTTTGTTGAGAGATGAGTGGAGGGAAAAAGCAGACTCACGGCCTGTGATAATATAAACAACCTCTACTGTGCATCAAACATCCTTTGCTCCAGCTTGGAGGAAGCAGAGAGAGTAAGATGTGAGGGAGCACAATGAAAGAAAGGATGATGGACTGTGATCAGAGATGAGACGAGAGGAAAGGCAGAGTCTTGGCCAGTGACTAGATAAACATCATCTACTTTACATCAGACGAACACAGTTCCCGTGCTTCAGCTTGGCAAATGCTCTGTCATTCATGATGGGTTTTCAGTCAGAACACTGCTCTCCTTTCTGTTGTTTGAATGCACCAGAAACTCTGTAGACTTACAGAGATGTTCAGTCTTAATAGCTTGATGGTAAATCTCACTGCTTATGAAGTTCACCATGACTCGTTGAACTAGGTTCAGGTCAGTGCGGGAAGCAAGGTTGCATAGTGAGACCATCCTTAGCCCCGGTGTCTTGTTTAGATGTCAGAGGAGCACATGCTTTATCTCCAGAAGGCAACATTTTATTAACCCTGTGGCTTGACTTGACCTGTAAAATCATTGTGTAAGCTGAAGACCCTTTGGCGATGCATTTATAGAGGTCAGTAATAGAACAGAATTCATAAGCAGACACAGCATTTGGTTAATGTCGGCATGAATGTGAAAGACTGCATTTAAGAGAATCTCCTTTCAGGGGCTATGCTGGTGTGTTATGGGATATCTAGTGTCCCTGTCCAGTTGGGCATTTTAGTTTTTTTAATAGTTGCTGTTGTAATCAAAGTAGGCTTCCCAACACATAAATCAATTATATCAACCATGTGTAAAACCATAATTTGCTTAGCAATTCTAAAATGTGGCATCATTTTAATGTAGCTTGACCTCAGTTTTCATTACAATGTATGCTGCTGCGTCACTGCTCGGTTACATATTGCACCTTTTAATGCTCTGACTGAAATGTAGTTGCAGACAAACACTTTGAACCAGTGCAGTGGAGAGTCACACTGAAATATTACTGAGCACGCTATAACTTAATATAGCATCCCTTGAAGACCCATGGCCAGCAGCCTCAAGAGCAGATCAAAATACTAAGTTCTCCATAGGGATTCCCTGTTAAGCTAGAGGCTGTTTTACATTCTTGGGTTAGTGCGTTGTCTTCAAACATGTGGCTCCTAGAGTGGCTGACAGCTGTGATTTTATTTTTCTAGCATTACAAATTGGCCTCTGCTGCTGTACAGTATGTGTATATACTTTTTTTTTTTTTTTGTGAAGTGAAGCATTATGCTGGAGCCTGATCTCTTTGACTCCTGCTCATTTTACAGTATAATTAGCCAGAGAGAAGTGTGTGAGAGTCACTGTCAGTCAGTTGGGAATCCTCTTTGACTGAAACCTTCTGCTCCCTATGACAGGTAGCATGGTTGCAGTATGCAGTATGTATGAGGGGTTCTCCACACTCCTATTGGAAATTTCTTTCAAAGAGTAATATGTATTTTTGTAGAAGCATTACAGTACATCATGTTATTCAGGGGCACAGGTCTCAAGCTTCATTGTTGGTCTTTATTTGTATTTTATCTTGTGTAGATTTTGTTTGAACAAAAAAAAAGGCAGGCAAAAAACACATTTATGTGAAGGAAAAATGAAAATTTAATGGAAATCCTCTCTCTTCTCTTTTTTCCATGCATTCCCTTTGGACCCCTCCCCTGAAGCAGAAGAGTATGTCGTTGAAGGTAAGACTAAAGCTTTACTCCTCAGGCCCTCTGATGGCTTCCCTTAATGCTGTCATGGATGCCGATGCCAGCTGCTTGATAAGGCTCTCTGCCCTCCCTCCGGGGAGGGGCATTGTCAGTTTGGACTGCGGTTATAAGTGACTTCCAGGGGGCCTAAATTACAGTTTCTAAATAAGACAAAAGCAATGGATGTCCAAACAAAATTATCTTTGTTTAATTTCTTGTTTATTTTATCTTGTCTTTTAATTTGATTTTGGTTTGTTTGTGGTTTATCTCTATAGATACAAGCTATGTATTTCACTCGCACATTTAAAATGCAAAACACATGGAAGAATGTCAAGGCGGCTTGGCAATTTCGAGTCAGTGCATCAGTTAACAATGTTTTGTTAAACATAGGAAGAAAAGACAGTTATTTTGAGATGCTGTCTTCCTGCTTTTCCTGGCTCTCCTATTTTCAACAAAGGTGAATGAAGGCTGCCAGTCGGGCCCCTGAGGGGGCCTCATTAGCCCCTGGGCCAGGCACTAAGCCAGTACTGGATATAGCAGACTTTATGGATAGATCAGCACTTGTCTCTCTGCAGGCTATTGCCTGTCTCCACTTTCCACACTGATCAGGAATACTCTAGGTTCACCCACTGGTTGACAGAGTCTGTTTGTCAGTCAAATCAGACACTCAGATTGACAGAAACAGGTATTTTTGAACAGGTTTTTTGGCCTCTGGGTGTGTGTGTGTGTGCATGTGTGTGTTTGCATCTTCCTGCATTGCATTTCCTCCTTGCCGAGCTTGAGGTGATGGATTACTTATCACACGACCTGAACCAGCAGGGGAAATCACTATGACAAACCCTCTTGCTCCAGGTTTTCTTTTGAAACTAAAAACTTTCACACTGCAGTTATTTCTCAATCCTTATACCAAGCACGGGTTGTTTATTTTGTGGCATAAAGGAAATACAGACTCATAAGTCATAGTGTCATTTTATTGCTAACCCAGTAAACTTTGTTTGAATTCTGGTCCATGCTTGACATGTAGAATATGTATAGTACAGTTTGAAGTTGACATTTCCAGTTTGTTCCTACATCAGAAATGCTACATATGATGACTGTATGTGTGTGTGTGTGTGTGTGAGCCCTTGGAGCCAAGTCCCATGTCAGTACTGTTGAAGCCACTGATGGGAAAATGTCAGAGGGAAAGTTGGGAACAGCAGTAAATGGTGGCAGTTCTACAAATCCTGGCAACACTGTTTGACAGAGTAGCCCCTCTAGACTGATGGAGAGTGGGGTGAGGTGAGGGGCAAGAAAGCTTTATGTGTGTGAGAGAAAGGGAGAGGATGATTTTATTCTGTGACTAACACAAGGCAGGGTAGGCAACTCCCAAAGGATCCTGGGGTCCAGAAGAAGTTGTTACTATGCTGTACTGTATTAGTACTGTACTAAAGTAGCAAATATTGTGGAGTGCTGTTTATATTTGCATAAGTCAAGGCGATGTCACTACGACCTGCACCTTTAGCTCAGCAGTTTTCTTACTCATTTGAAGTATGTACTGCAGGTATTTCTTTTCACTGGACAAGGGCTTGTGTTGTAGGTTAACCCTTTAGGAGTCCCGTTAAAGGAATACCTCTCCTTGTGCAGAGGTCTAAATGTTTTCTCCAGCAACATCATAATTCTAGTATGAAAAATGCCTTTGGGTATTTAAAGACCTTTGTAAATGTTTAGTTTAGTTTGATACAAAGATCATATTCCAGGTTGAAGATATTTAGTTTAATGAAGATAGAAGATTTATTTAAAGTGTTACCTCAGTTAATTTGTGCTCTCTGAAGTCATGTAATTTAATTAAAAACAAGGAGATGTGTTCCTAGTTCCCAGTGTGTTGTGTATCCAAGACAACTCAATAGATTTATTTAATGGCTCATTGTCTCTGATACCAAACCCTTAGAGTACTACTGCACTCCTTTCTCCTCTATTTTTAGGGTTTCCCTGTGACCGTATTTGGTCTAATTAGTGTCGGTGACCATGTGTTCAAAGGTTGGTCGAGATTGATGATGCAGAGACGCACTGAAAACCCCTGGGAGGCCGTTGCCCCTTGAAGGTGGCCGGTGGCCCTCGTGCTTACACTGTAAGACCTCGATTGATGATCCGTCCATGAGAGTGACCTGTTTATACCGGTGAACCAGCCGCAGTCAGCCACCTGCGTACCGATAGCCAAGCATGTCTTCTCCCTGGTTGACTGCATGTGTGATATATAGTTTCATTATGTAAGCATACTGTGGGCTTGCCTCATTGCCTGGTGGTGTTCCTGTTGAAGCTAATAAAGAAATAACACCATAGGCGGAAGACAGTGGTTACAGGATGTCCTTGTGCAAGTTAGGGTTGCAACAGTAAGAGATGTCTCACATACTGTAAAAGTGCATTGAAAATGTTAAGTATGAAAGAATTGTCACAAAAATGTACTTAAAGAATTACTCAATGCGGCAATCGATCAGTCAGATTATTATTAAACTGCATTACTATTCTCATAATCAGAAAATAGCAAGAAATACCGTCAAAAGTGCTCTAAAGGATGATCATCATAGCTGCTAATTTACTGTAGGTGCACGGCAGCACAGGCAGATTGAGCCTAACTTTAGCTCTCACACACAGTTACTTACAGTATGTCAGCCTGATGTGTGGAATTGATTCAATAGTGCGTTTTATGATGGTCGTTTAAAGATGCACACATTTCTTTCATTGTCAATTAAAGTTGTCCCAAGCTACTGATTTTAATTTCTTTATCAGAGGCTGTAGATTGGTGATATCACCCTTGCTTCTCTGCCATTTCCCTTGACTGCTGCATTAGCTCCAGTAGTGCCCCAAGCTAAGTCTGACAGGCAAGCGCAGGTTAGATGCTCTGTTCGGTTGCATTCTTTTTGCATATTGGTAATAATGTCCATGGCACGATAAGCATCAACTTTAATACCGTGGTATAGTGTGAAACCAGGATACTGCTGCAACCCTAGTGAAAGGCATTGATGTGATGTGTTAACACTGGTTGACAAAAGCTATACATTAAGATGGTGAAGGATAGTCATCTTTTAAGTTTCCTCTCACTGATGATCTGACTGTGACCATGAACACAGGTGAGAGAAAAATGACTCATATACAGTTGGACAGTAACAGATCAAGTGTAATCCTGGCCAGTGGCCTCTGAGACTAGCAGATAGATTTAGTGACCTGGTGCTTTGTTTGTGTGAGGGATGTTCTGAGCTGCTCATGCTGAGCTTAATCAATCTGATCAAGGCTAATGATCTTTTCTCTCTGAGCCACACAGATCTCCAACTTAATCTCACTCCTGGGGGGAGAGCAATAACATTTTTTTTTCCCCGATGTAAAAAAATGGAGTTAGATGTTGGCTAGAGCTACAGGATTATAGATCTGAGTGGGGCCTGTAGTTATAGGAGATTGCTTTGGATCATCCAAACCAGATTATGGATTTTGTTCTTATTTGCTGAGAAGAAATAAAACAAATTCATCGACAAAAACTTGAATGTTTTCTGAATGTGCGTGCGTCAAGGCAACAGAAGGAGAAAACACAAGAGTGTAAAGCAAATATTAAATGTACTGATGTCATTGTGGTATTAACCTAGATTTTGTTTGTTTCTGGAACAAATGGTCCTTGTTCATTATCCTTATACAAATTCTAACTGCTGCTGTTATTTTGAATACCACTGGCTGAACAGGCCGACCACCTGGGCAATAAACTATTTTGATCTTGACAAAAAGTGGTACAATTGAAACTGAGAACACCATTTGTTTATATAATGGCATTGTGTAACACTTTTTGTCCATTTTTTTTCTGATCAATATAATTTAACTGTACATATTTCATTGAATACACAGGAGATTTGCCATGTTCAAACAAAGCAATTGATTGTGGACGATTGCTGGCTAGTTTTTTTTTTTGTTTTGTTTTTTACTCACAAGTGTTCAAAAGAATAGACTGCAAATAAACAAACGCACAAACATGCTCACAGTAACCTTACTGCAAGCGTAGAAAGTGTGGAACAGAACTGAATGGCTCCTTTCTTCATCTCTGAAATTGCTCAAGAGCCTTTGGACAGCAGGATGCCTTGATGTTCCCTCAGCCTGCCCAGCCTCCGCCAGATGTTGCAGAGAGATTAAGCCTCCTCCGGTCGTGGCGGTGCCAAAGTCCAGCCATGCCTGTTCTCACAAGACGTTAATTTCACCCCACATGGCTCACACTCTTTTCTCTCCCTTTTCTATTTTTTTTTTCTGCTTCGTGATAACAGAGTCTAAGGGGATGGAGTGGGCGTCCACTTGTGAGCAGCTCCAGATGCTTCAGTGTCAACACGTGTGCCCTCAGGCAGTGTTGTTCGCTATGATGGAGAGAGAAATGGATTGGACAATGCATGTCCTGGAGCTTTTGGTGTTGTGTGGTGTAAAGAAGATCATGACCTGAGCCACATTTTGCTGCTATGCTGGAAATAGTTTCTCGTTTAATGTAGCGTTTTCGCACTAGTGCAGTGCTGTAAAACTTAATGGCTTCATATTTTTTAGTCATATCACTCTTTGATACTTCTATACATACAGGATATATTTTATAGCTTTGTAATCATGTCATCATCTTTCTAATTCAAGCACTTTGGGGTAGTTCAAAAGTTGCAGGAGCCTTTATGTTGTGCTTTTTACCAACAGACTAACATCTCTGTTTTTAACTTCCTAAATTCTTCACTACTTTTTTTTTTTATCAGTGCCCTTTTCTTCACCGTTTTCCGTCTGCCTTCCTCACGCAACTTCAGCACTTGTGTTGTATTACAATGACATACTGTACTGCAGTGAGCATTGGGAGAGATCTCAGTGCTTTCTTCAAAGTACTCCTGTGTGCTGAAATGAGCATTTGTGCTGAACCTCTGTGCCTTTGTTGCACTTGAAATAAGAAAAAAAGGGAAAGTCTTTTTAAGCATTTCAGTGGATGTTTAGGGTTATGGGGTATTTGGAGTTTATATTGCCTCGTCTGTTTTTGCATTGTGTTTAGCAGGTAATTTATGCCCAGTCAGGGATACAGTGTTGGTAATCCTCCTCTCTTCTCAATCCATCCTCATCTATCACTCTGTTGTTTTTTTTTGTCTCTTCTTGCCTCTTATCCCTATACCTATCTTTAGCTGTATCCCTCTGTTATCAGTCTCCCGTTGTTTTGTCTTCTTTCCATGTGTCTGTACTCTTGATATCTCATCCTTCCTTTCCTTCCACAGTTCTGCCACCCGTCTTCTTCATCACCTTCTTCCTTCTTCTGCCAGATGTACTTGTAGCTACGAGGCCTAGTGGTTAGACATTGCCATAGGAAGATGTGAAATCTAGATTTATAGGGTTACTGAAGCTATTTAGAATAGACCAAAAGAAGGAAAGAAATGACTAAGAGGTGGACCGATGTTTTTTTTTTTTAATTGAGGTCCACATTGTATACTGTAGCATTTAAAATTCTAATTGTTTGAAATGTAACAATTATGAAATGTGATTGGATTGCCCATATATTGGACACAATCACATGCAATACCTCAAAACTCCCCTGTTAATATAAATTTTCAGACCTTAGCAAAGATTTGATCTTGTTCTTTTGGGAGCTCTTAATGTTTGACACTATTAGAAGCAATAATAGTAACTAATGTAGAAAATAGGTGATTAACCTACCAGAGCAGTGCAGTGGTGCCATTATGCATCTGAAGCCCTGCTGGGAACAGATTAGATTAACAGGTTAAGGTGAGTAATGTAATTACTGGCTGAGCATCTCAGTCGTTTCTGTCCATTCTGAATCTCTAGTGTCAGTAATTTTGGCAGAGTGTGCTGTTAAAGGTACTGGCTATACAAGTCCCAAATAAAACACAAATGAAAGAAATAAGATTATTGCATTGATTATTGCCAATGTGTTTACAGAATGACCAAAAATGTTAACTCTGGGATATTGCCACTTCTTTGCTCCTTCCTTATGGACAAGTATTCCATGGCACATATTTCTGCTGTTTGTGTGCGCGTGTATGTGAGTGAGAGAGACACTGTCATGCTGGGATATACACTACTCACAAAAAGTTAGGGATATTCGGCTTTCGGGTGAAATTTCAGGATGAACCTAAAATGCACT
>JAUMHL010000011.1:15429548-15446696 GCA_032362345.1 Sandelia bainsii
CTTCTACTTAAATGCCCTACTTTCATGATATAATATCACTGTAGTGTGAACTTTTTATATTTTTCATAAATTTCACCCGAAAGCCAAATATCCCTAACTTTTTGTGAGTAGTGTATGTAGAGGCTGACACATTCCTATTTTCCACCTGAAACCCACTGTCGCTTTCATAACCAGATTTGTGCATTGCACGACTCAAAAGTCAGTCCTACATTTTTTTTCTTCTCTTTCTCCACAAAACTTGCCATTATTTCCTAAGTGCTACAACACTCTGTTGTGTACCTGCAGCCTTTTCTCCATTCAATTATGCCATAAAATGCCACTGACTCCAAAGCTAAGAATTCGTGCTGCCCAGGTGATACCGTGAGAGATTGCATTTGGACAGAGGCTGGTGAATACTCCATCTCCGCCTCGTCCCTCAGCTGACAGTGAGGGGAAAATAAAAGCACTCACACTCACTCTCAACTTCCATCTGGCTGTTTGGCCAAAAGATTGAAGAAAGTGGTGTCTGCCACATTTTCTTTGACGTAGCTCTGTGCATCTTTCATTTATTTATTTTTTTGATGTGGAAATGTGTTCTTTAGACGACAGAGGTATTTTATATGTATGTGCATCTGTGTGACACTGCTGTGTGTGTTCCACTTAAGCTTGTATAAAGCCCAGCCCCTCTGATGTATAATGCCATACTACAGTTCATTCTGGCTGCCAGAGTCTCTGTCTCACTGCAAAGCAAACCGGTTGTTCATTCTGATGCATTCATGTTTGGGTCCTGGCCTTTATTCATTGTCCAGCATTCATTTAGCAGGCCCACAATTATGTATAAAGGCTGCTGGTGACATGGAGGCAGTGCAGAGAGGAAAAAAAGTAACATTGAGATCAGTAGGCTGGTTAGACGAATGAAAGTGACCAATAAAAGATAGTGAATGGGGAATAGATCTATTCTCATTCCTCCCTCAGTTTAATACATGTAACAGGGAAGTAGTAACACTTTGGTTAGTCCCTCCTGTCAGTTTTCAATTCATTAGATATTGTTAACGTGTCACATATTTTTCTAATTGTTGTATTTTCTTTTGTATTCACTATCTTGCTCTCTCTGACTGTTTTAATTTTTCCTTGCACCTGCTCTTTCTTCTTACTGACTTAAATCTTTTATTTGTTTTGTGATAATTTTTTTTCACCACCTTTGGCTTTTCAAGTGACATTCAGTTCAGTTCAGACCTTTAAAAATAAACGTAGCATAGATTTGATTGTAAACTTTAAACACTAAGCAGTTTGAGTGTGTTGTACGTGGTTTTGGTAACCATGATTTTGATGGATGCATTTATGGCATTTAACTGCAATCTCAGTGGACATCCAGAGCTTTTCCACAGTAAAACAGTATTTATTGCTGCCCTAGAAATGTGTGCAGTGATGTGAAGTCTATCAAACAATGCCTTTAACCCAAGCTCAAGCCTTTTATCAACACTGAAATGTCCTTTAGCAATAATGACCTTATTGCTTCTCGATGAACACAAGATAAAAAAAATATTACTCTGTCAATTAATTTAACATACACACAACATTAATGCTCTTCAAAACCTGTTTGATGGTAATTGTAGCATTTTCAAAGACTTAAATAAAAGTAAATACATTTTTTATTTTTTTTGTATGTAGTGCTTTAAAATGACAAAACAGTCATAAACAAAGTACATAAATGTGAATTTCTCCTCAAAGTAAAGGTTAATCTTAAAACATTTTTGCCCTCAAGGGAGCTCCTAAGGTGAAAGACTATGAAGAGTAGGGAGGAGGACTTTTTAGAGGCTTTAGAGTTTCTTAAGCAGAACAATGGAACAAACACAGAGTTAGAAGAAATCTTTTCCAAATGCTGAATTACAGTAAGTTAATGAAATGCTACAGGTTAGATTGTGAAGGGATAATGTTTGTGGTCGATCTCATTAGAGATACATGATGAATCCCACATTTCTCATTAATACATTATCATTTGCAATAGGCTACAAACCTAAAATGTGCATATCTCATCTTGGATATGGACATTTTACATTTTATTTTAAATACAATATAGATTAAAGTACAGGACAACTAAACAGGTCTGAAAGCCACTATTTTGCACGGTTTATCATTGTTAAACACTAATTGAGTGTTTTCTTGTCCTGTATGAAATCGGCTGTACTAGAAGGTGTAAATGAACGTGGCCAAAAGAGATATTTCATATATTACAATAAAATTATTTTAAGGGTACTTTTATATCACAGCACACATAGACACAAGTGTTATGCTAACAGTTGTTACAGGGATTTTCTTAAATCAGTCCATCCTGAATTCAAACCCAAGATGACAAAGTTACAAAGTCAACTGGAGCAAACTATACAACAAGACATTTCTTCATTTAGTACAGCCAGGATCTGGCCACAGTCTGCACACTGCTAATGAAATAAAACGTCCTGAATTAAGTTTTTTTTTTTTTTTTTTTTGGAAACTGTTTATTGAAACTATTCACAGATTTATTTTCATTCATCAGTGTTTGATTAAGAATGGGTGCTCTGCGACTGCATTGTGAAGCAGTGTGAACTCCCTCATTCACCCTGCATTCATTCATTAGGTTAGCTCAGCTCAGTGCATTTATATAAAATGCTGCTTTCTGTGGCCTCCTGTTTTCAGTTACAGACTAGTTTATGTTAAACAAAACAGACATCTCTGAGAAAAATAAATATTTCAGCTGTCCCTGCAGACAGGGCTACCCTCTTCTTTTTTTCTCTCTCCACTGTCAGCGTGGCCTAACCGCTATGATGAGTTGTTATCAGAAACACCATAAATTTGTTCAGCAGCTGCCACAAAGCCTTGCTCCCAACAGTTCTTATTTATTTATCTGCCGCCTCTCTGATTTTTCTGAGTGCAAGAGGGGAAGAGCTTTAAAGCCACAGACCCTCAGTGCTCCCTAACTGGCCTGGCTTAGCCCTGGCCTGCTTTGCCAGCGTGTGATCATTTGGAGGGGGCGAAGTAGAAATGAAGGAGCAAAGGGAAGGAGTGCAAAGAAAAAGAAATAGACAGACACAGACAACAAGAGACAACGGATGGAGCAAGAAAGAGGAGGGGCTAGCGGGAATCTCATGAGCCGAGGTGTCAAACCAGCAGGCTGCTTCAGTGGAAGGAGACGTGGCCTAGATACTTCACTAGGATTCACTGTTAATGAATGTTCAGTTAGGCCAAGGTTTCACTTTGTCATCCAAACCAGTGTCATCCACAAAGTGTTCTTTTGCACCATGTTATTTTTCTGCCGTGTGTGTGTGTGTGTGTGTGTGCGCGCGCGTGTGCTCTACAGGGACAGCACTGTTGACTGTCAGTGCATTAACCTTGATTTAGTTGTGATTTTGTAACATGAACCAATGTACTCTTCTCACATTTATATTCGTACACATCTGCCTAGGGTGTACCACAACCAGCAGAGATGCGTTTTGAATGTAAGATATTGGCTAACAAGTCAGCAAACCCAAGTTCTCATTTTGGTGGACAGTCACACTGATTACTACAAGTACTCACTAGCAACTTCATTAGGTAAACCTGTAAAATCTAATGAAATCCAATACGGCAATGAATTCTACATTACATTACCTTTGTCTGCCTGTATGGTCCCATTTATATTTGAAATTCCAATCATGAGACCTTGTATCAACAGGTCAGGCAGTTTTATTTTAAAATATTGTTTCATTCATCCAATGCAGAAAAGCAAACAGTGGTCACTAGGCTTGAACTCCAGATTGGCCCTTTAAAATGTATCTGAGCAGGACGTTATTTTTTTGGCAGTTGGCAGTGAATGAAACCAATGTAACATCTCCAAATCTTTTCATTCTTTCCTTTGCTGACCTGAAGCACATCTATAAGCAAGCTTGTTCCTGAACAGAATCAGTAAAGTATATCCGCATCACTCTGTAATTGACTCTGTGTGTGTGTGTGTGTGTGTGAGAAAGACGGTGTGCACGAGCAGGACTGAGATTAAGCTGTCACGCAGCCTTGTGAGTGGTCCCAGACATGCTGATCAATGTGGGGCCAGCTTGCAGATAATAAAGTGGTTAGGTTTCCCCTGATGCCTTTAATTGAACAAGTGTTGCTGGCTCGGCCCATCTGGAAAGAAGCATCTTGGGAATTGGGTGTTTTTATGTGGACCATGATCTGAGTGGCCGAGGAAACACGTTAACTTTCGAGCCACGCAATCATGCTTAGTAGTTGAGAGAGACAGTTAAGGTGTAACGTGGGGGGAGCTGAGAACATTAATCTTCTAGTTGAATGTGCAGTCTGTACTGCACCTAAAATGTTAGTCTGTTTGTGCACTAGTGTTTGCTCCTCCTCAAACGAATTATGATGGTACTTAACATTTTTACATTTGAGGTCTGCATTTTATCATTTCTTGGTTCAGTGAGGCTTTCCTCACACCTCTGCTGCTGTGTGTCTGTGTTAGATCTAGTTAGTTTTAGTTAGGGTTATCCTTTTTTGTGTATGCAAGTCCTGTTTATATCTCCAGTGCGCACCTGTGTAGGTGAATAGTACTATTAGATGTTAAAATTGAAACCAGCCACTGCCTCTTCTGTCAAAGCCCTAACTTCAAGTGGAAGTTTCTGAATGTACTGTGGCCTCATTTCCCTTTGACTGGAATATAGAGCAGTGTGTGAAGGCGTATGTATTTACATCCTGGAGGACCAAAGGCATAACCATAAACCGCCTAAGGGTATTGCTACAGCATGCAGAGAGAATGTATAACAATCATTTCTTTTTTTGTGCGTTTGAGCGTTTCATTTTTTAATCACTGTCAATGGTCCCATTGTAAAATTTGCAGGCACTAGAGAGAGCGCCAGCTGAATTAAACACCTTAAGCAAGTGGCCTAGCTGAATAAGATAAGGTCAGAACTCCAGTCCTGACTTAGAGGATACAGAGCAGCTCCCATCTGGACACTGACAAGAGCAGACCCCCCCCCCCTCTCTCTCTGGTTAAGCTAAGTCAAAAAGGAAGAGACCTTCTACCTGCCTGACTCGCTGTTTCTCCTTTCCGTCAGCCACAGTCTCTATACACTATTCATAAACTGGAGCAAAGGGTTGTCTGACCTTTTTGCTGAAATGTTAGGGCAAATTAGTTGTCAGAGAAGTGGATGTGGCAGCCATACTAAGCCCCAGCCCCATACACTTCTACATCCATTCCTTTTTTCTTTTTTTTTTTAACCTTTTTTAACCTTTTCACTGGGTACCTGCTTGGTGTCACCATCGCCATCACACATTTTTATCTCTGTCACTGTCATAGAGTTCTGTTTGCAGGAAGCCAGGTGTATTTTGAACCATGATATTCATACAGAGAATTCACACATTCGCAAATGCTCTTTCTGATCAAACTGACCTTGATGTGGTGCTGTCCTGCTGGTAGTTTCTCCTCCCAGGTAAACTACAGTTCAGTCCCTTCAATCAGAAATGAAATGGAAAAATTCTCGACTGCAGTCTGCTGGGCATCCTTCGTGAATGTAAGCAATAAATCAGTCTATACATCAGAAATCCTTCAATTACTATCACCCACTTTTACCCTGAACACACAGCAGCTTTATAATGAACCCAAATGAAAGCAGCACCCTTTTAAAGCAGAGTAAACATTAAGCTTGCTGAGCCGCTGGCCCCCAGAGTCTGCGCATATTCATTACCTTACGTAATGGCTTTTTAAAATAAACACTACTGCGTTCAGCAAGCATTAGCTATTTCTGCATAGTAATTAGCTACTCCAGACGGCTTTTTGTGGATGTGTTCAAAACACAGAGTAAGAGAGAAACTTTGTGGTTACTCAGGCAAAAGCTACACATTTACTGTTTGTTTTCAAATAACTCAAACTATGTGTTAACATGTTCAGTCTCACACTACGGTTTTTAATTTATCAAGTTTCTGGGTTGTGTTGCCTTGATGGTAGGCATGCAGGAGGATTGAGGATAGTAATGAGGTGATGGGTGAGCTGTGTTACTTTGTATACTGTGCTAGCTAGCCACTTATACCTGATCTATGAGCCACACACTGGCAGTTTTCTTTCCATGTTTACTTGTGCTTGAACATGTCCCTCATTTCCTGTATTCTACTCTCCGATTTGTCCTCTGCCTGAACTTGATCTTATTTTGTGGTTCAGGACTAAAACTCATCCCTTCTCCCTATAGGCCCCTTGCGTTTGCTTTCTGACCTTAGCCTGACACTGATCCTGCTTTTTGAAGACAAGTGAAGATCAAGTGCGGATCAAGGGGTTAGTTCCTCTGGTGATAGTTTTTTTTTTTTTTTTTGCCTCTGTCTGTGGTTTGTGTGTGTCTGTACTCTGTAGGTAGATGAGTCCTGCATGCTAAACTCACACAGTAATTGGGTGTGCACCTGTTTGCAGCTGGCTCCATTCAACTTGAGAGAAAATCTATGACCGGGTGATAAACATATTGCAAAGTAAGGGATTTGTAGACCTGTGAGTGTCATTGCACACAGTGCTGTGCTGCATGCAGATGACTGCACACAACTGTCATCCGAGGTCAGCTTTAGCACCACTGTGACACCCGGTAACAACATTATGCCGAACTGTATATATATTTTTAACTCCTTAAAATGATAGTCTGTGGTTTAGTCTATATGTTCTGATGTGCCAGAGCTATCTTCACATGCTCCACAGCCAGTGTTTACCTGCGTACCATGCAAGGCCATGATTAAGTGCCATGATGGAAAGCACCAACATCCATTTCATCCATATTTGATGAGTGAATGTCTACCCCCCATTACACACAACATGCGGGAGCTGTAATCAGTGCTCACACACACTGTGAATAATTATTTACCCAGATAATGGTTATGTTTATGCAAGCACAGAAAAAATGCTCCCCCCCCCGTTTTTTTTTTCTTTTTATGATAAAGAGAACACTGATTAGGTAATAGCATGAGTGATTTCCTGTCGTTTTTATTATTTGGCTTGTTCAGTCTGCCCCCTGATCAGTCACTTAATGTTATTAGCCTCCATCACATCTCTAGGACAACAGGACCAGAATAAACTTATCAACAAAGAACTTGGCATGCTGTCATTTGACCGTATTGATGATGTGGCATAATAACAGATCAAGTGTCTGCTTTGCACTCTGCTCACACTCTGACCCAACAGAGAGGCAGATCATGGTTGCATTGAGCTGTGTTAGGCTCTGTTTCAGAGTCACCCTGTAACTCGACGATTTTTATGAGCTAGCTCACATTTCTGCAGGGCAGCGCCACCTTAAATGGAATGTGGAGCCACAAATGAGGTCAGCAGAGCAGGCTGTTATGTTAACTATCTGACACCTTCCTATGTCAAATCAGATATCCACTCAGAATCATACAGAATACATTAAATGTATACATGGCCACACGTAGACACACATAGCCCAACATTCATTCCCCTACCTGTATCCCTGCTAGAGGGTGGATATCCTGACCAAAGCTGACGGGACAGATCCAGACACAAATTTTGAAATCATGTTCCGGTCTGGGTAGAGTTCACATAAGTTACTGTAAATGTTTCACTTAAAATAAATAGTAAATATTCTGAGCTAAAAATAGACTATATGAATCTATACGTATTATAGTGTTTTTCAAAGCTCTATTACAGTTAAAATTATTAGCTGATGTTGCGTTAAGAAGAACAAAACAACACAAACTCAACTTACACTGTGTATTCACTCACAGATAGATATAAGATCTATGCAACAGTGTCGATGTAGCAGTTCTTTAAGTACTGCTGTGGCAGAAGTGACAAAACCGCTGTCAAAGTGAGATATTTTTAAGAAAAAAAAACAGTCCTGTCATCATTCATGGATAGCAATGATGTTCTGATCAAATTTGACTTTATTATGTATAATGAGTGGAGGTTATTTGAAGTTATTGACCTGATCTACTGTCTTGGTATGTATGGGGTTTGGTTTTATTGCATTGGGGCGGCATGATAGCTCAGTGGGTAGAGCAGTCGTCTCCCAACCCAAGAGTGAGCGGTTCGATTCTCATGTCAAGGTGTCCTTGGACAAGACACCGAAACCCTGTAGTAGCGCTGACACAGGTCTAGCAGCTGTCCAAACAACAATTTCCCCAAGGCGATCAATAAAGTATCTATTATTATTGTGGGGTGTGTTTGATGTGCTAATGAACAGCTTTTTCTTTTGTAAGCTGGAGGTAGTTGTCAGTTCACCAGAGCTTTATGAGAGATCTTGTCAATAAATAGTCCACATATGGCTCAGTGTATGTGAGGGCTGGTACAGTCATTGAGAACAGTGGATCCCAAACCCGGTCCTCAGACAACCTGCCCTGCTTGTTTTCCAGCTATCCTTGCCCTACCAACTGCTGATTACCTGGATCAGGTGTGTTCAGTTAATCAGAACCTGGAAGATACCAATTCACCTTGTCTTCCCCCAGTCCACACTCATCTTAGAAGGTATTTTCCAGCTTCTGACTGGGGGGCCTGAGGACTGGGTTTGGGAACCATCGATTTAGAAGGTGTAAAGGAAGGAACTAAAGACATAGGTTGCAAAGTTGAATCAGTGCGCTGTGGTGTATTGTAATTTCATGCTCTTCTTAGAATGTGTGCTCATTTTAGTTCAAAGTTCAAACTCTCTCATTTCATTCATTGGTGTAGGCATACTCTTGTCTCATGCTTCTGCCGTTGCCTGCCTCTTTTTAGTGGGCACTGACAGCACTGACTGATGCAGGTCCACCCAATGTATGACAGGCAGACACATGCCCACTTTGGGCCTTTCACCTCTGGGCATTCATCTCACCAACCTGTTTTCATCTCCAGTAGCCAGCCAGTAGAGTTTTCATTTCCTCTTTTCACTGTGTGGAATGGTGGATGGTTAGAAATGCGCTTCCCTCCACCAGCTGTCAAAACCAGTCCTGGAAAAGGCATCGTTACTATGGATATCTCTTCAGTTTGATAGAAACATGATTCTGTGTGAATGAGTAAGTTGCTAAAGCTTTAAACCCTCTGTACACATCATGGGCATGATGTTCAAATTCAGGAATTTTAGAGGTTTGATTGCAGTAGGACAAACAATCTTCCATGCATGTGAATTTTTGTTGATCTGTTAATTCTTTAGCTCCATAACAGCTCAAGTTTTTAGCTCCACATTCATGCTCACAGGAGAGAATCAGATTGGAGCGGTTTCAGAGACTCATTTAAAATTGGCTTTATCTCGTGTTACTGCCCTATGTGAGTACTAGAATATGCTCTGAGTCATCTAATAAATAGTTGCCCTTTTGACATTTACAGGCATTTTCAATGATTTGATACTGTTGTTACTGTTGAGCAGCAAAAAACAATACAGTTAAAAAACAAAACAAACATAAACAAAATACAAAACAAACAAACAAAAACAAAAATAAATAAACAAATAAAAAAGAAAGCGAAAGGTGGAATTTTAATGCCAAGGCAAAAATGTCCTGTCTAAACTTTTTTCCACCGGCCGCTTGTGTTTTCAAGCCATGTGTGGACTAACATCACACGTATATGGTGGTGGGAGCTGTTGCTCTAATTAATTAGCCTGGGAATAGTGGCTACAACTCAACATTCAGCTGTTATTTCTCCGCATTCATATTGATCCTTGTTCCCTGTTGCATCGATCCCAGTTTTAAAAGGAACAGGAAGGAGTCCACTTAAAGATGGTGTACCATTTTGTTGCCATTTCACACTGCTGTTCTTCCATTTCATTCAGCACTAGGTCATCTGTGTAATGGGTAATCACTGCTCTGCAATGACAGTATTTCAATGCTCATGCTCCTCTTTGCACTTCTGTCTGCAGTTTTCTCTTAGTTCTGTTTAATATTACAGTCACGTTAAGGTAAAGTTAAGGAGGCAACTGTTGACTATTAACAGAGCAGGAGCTGTGATGGCCAGCCTCACCATTAGCAGACTTTAACTGGGATATTTACACAAGTGCATCAGTAGATACCAGACAACCACACTAGCCTGTAGCCTGTAGTGCACTAAGCAATCCTATAAACCCTGAAGAGACCAATTTAATGGCTGGTTTACTGCTACAAGAATCGTGTGTTACCCAGAATGGCACATCTTGCTGTTGTTATTTCTCTGCTTAATCATTGTCACCATTTGGAGGTCCCAACAGGGGTGTCCTTTTTTAAAACTTCACCCCATAATAACACTGTGTTATTAGTAGAGATTTATTTTCAAGTATTTGAAAATAAAAACAATGACTTTTTGCTACATTCTACACGCCCCTTATTATTTTAAGTAAAAAAACATAACTTAATTAATCAAAAAACTCCATTATTCCATAAACATTATAGGATAATATGCAAGGTTATCTTAGACAGCAGCATGTTTTAGATTAAACAAAAAGTACTTTATGCTGTAGATTTATTATTTTTTAACATTAGCCAATTGTTTTTATTTTAGATTTAGGATGGGAGAAACATGTTAAGTATCAAAAAGACAATGGTGGCCGAAGAATTTAGACCAACGTTCAATAACCATGTACTTTATTTATTGTTGTTGTTGGACAGCTGTGCGAATATGATGGCACTACGATGTATTCTGGTGAACTTCAGATACAAACTTGGTTACAAGCCAAATAGCCATTATTTAATAACTTGCATTGCACAACCTGCACATATCATCTGCTGATCGGCTGCAGGAGAACAAACATTAGCTAATGCTGATTAACTTGAAATGTCGAAGAATGGCCCCGTTAAACAGCCGGCCGCCAGACATTAAACTTCCCCAACATGAACTGTACACTTAAAATCTACAGCTGATAAACTCTTATCAAGACCATTTTTCTAGGCAGTACAGACTAGCTCATCTAAGGAGCTGAAGTAAATATGCACTGTTTACACACTCAAAAACCCACATCTGATAGATATGACTCAACTCTGAATGGTGAGACATATAATAAGCAGCTCAGTTCAATTCTAATTTCTGCTTGTAAGTGAAGCACCTTGTTCATACTCAGTTGTTGTGGGTAAGCATATATATCAGATGTCATATGTCCATTCAGCAGCCCCAGGCTGGTTTGAAAGAGACACGTTCAGCTACGCTGGGGCCAGAGTGTATAGGATCATTAGCCTCTTTGTCTCTGTCAGTTAGTATATTTGTTCCTCTATTTGAGCCGTTTCACCCTCTGTTCTGACTTTCAGACATCCAGAGAGGTCTGCGCTGCCCCATTAAATCTGCAGCTGCTTTTATATGACCTGAGCTGCCAGACCCTCAAAAAGAAAGTCTATCTTTTGAATAATGATGGCATGTGTGTGAGTGTGGTATGAGTACACTGTATGCAGTGTATGCAGCTGCGTACAACAAAGTTCACATGCAGTCTAGATGCTTGCACTGGCATGTTCTTCACAGCAATATCCATTTTTTTCATTCATCTGTTGCTTGTAGCTTCCCTAAATGGTCCATGGTAACTCTTTTATCTCCTTCTTTTTTTTCACACACACAGTCAACACACACACACACGCTCTTCATTATATATATTGTCACTTTGTTATCCTGAATCTGATGATACAAATACAGTGTAAGCGTATGAAGATTTGCCTGGCTGCTGGTTCAAGCTAGCCTCAACACGGGTGAAAAGGAACTCAAAGGAAAAAGCCTTTTATTATTGAAAATATAATCAAGAATACAGAAAACTGTGTGCTGCTCATTTTATCCTTCAGACCACATATGAGATATACCAGTTGGAAGTATATAGAGCTTACTGCATGGTAATTAACATACAGGAAACAATTTACAGCAGTGATTCAAGTTTTGCTGGGAAAACGTTTATGATTATGGTTTCCTAATTTAGGCTTTTATGGACACACCTGTCAGCCAATGAGAATTAAGTATCTGTTTTGGTCACGATGTAAAGACGTTTAGCTCCTCACAGTAGACATGTTGTCATCAGCTGTGTCAGCATAGATAAGTATTCACCTCTCCTCAACCCAAGCGCAATAAACAATAGAAAAAGTTGACGTCAGAGAGAGGGGGAAGCCGTGAGAAGACGCGGGGTGTTTGAGGTTGAAAAGCGAGACGGGAATCACAACTCTGCTTCTCTGTTTATTCATCCAGAGCTCTGCATGGAAACCCCATTGGTGTATTTTCATAAAAAGAGGCATCACTCACATCTAGGCGCTGACACATTCTACCTCCTTTTTACATGTTCAGTTTTTTTACGTCCCTACTTGCACTATTTTCTCTGTCCGCCGGCATATCTACTTCCTTTCTCTCTTTACATGAAATTACATCAAACACCTAATACATATTTCATGGCACTTTTCTACCTCTGTGCAAATAATAGATGCTATAAAAAAACATTTCTTCATCCTGCGACAATGTGTGTGTGTGTGTGCGCATCTCTGTAAGTGTGTATGTTCAAGGTGAGGTAGAGGTACCTACAGTATATTCATTCCAAGGAATAGGTACTACTTGAGTCCGTCCAGGACCATCAAGGACATTATTTGGGATAATTGATGCATGGAGCAGCACACTTCAGTGGCTTCATATTAAGTCAAGACATGAGTATGTCTGTCCTGGTCTCAGATTTCACATACACACTTAACACACCCATCACAAATTCTCTCCCCCTCTCTCGCTCTGTCCCATTTCTTTCATCACAACCCAGACTGGGGCCCCAAGCTCACTCCATATGAAATGAATTGGCTGATATGCACAGTGACAGAAATCAATACAGCTCAAAGAGACTTTACTTGAGGTGTAGTTGGAGGATCCACAGTGCATTTTAATAAAATATAACTTACAGGAAAATACACTATAAATTTAATATAGGTTTGGTAGGAGGTAATCAGTGCAGACACTGTTATATAGCAACATTTCCTTCAATCATTCATCTTCTGGAGGTTTTTTAAAATGATTTATCATTGTTTACGATGTCATGGTCAGATTCTAATATTATAAATATTCTGCATGTGCTGAATTCACATGCATGGTTGACAAAACTAAAACCCTAAGCAAGCTTCAAAAGGCATTTATTTAATTCATTACTACAAGGATCCTGTAAGTATTTGGTTGCACCCTGCTTAATTTCCAATATGTTGCATTTCGTTGCCCCCAAGGCATTTTTCGCCCCTTGTATTTTTGCACTAAATCGTGGAGACACAGCCCTGGCTTGAGAATAAATGTCAATTTTCTTGCCTGACTTTTATCTGAAAGGGGAAGGAATCATCTTGATTCATTTCTTTTATGTTTAGGTGTGTGGTGCAGCCGTTCTGCTCAGCAAATATCCAGGAAATTGGGCTCGGATGTGAGTCATCAGAAAATGAAGCATTCTGGGGCTTTAGTTCCCAAATTAGCTTGGCTATATTCAAGGGTGACGCTGGCCAGCTTGAAGTTTTTCTTTTGCTTTGCTTCCCTTTGTCTCATGGAAGGCAAAGCTGAGATGCAGACAATTATTATAAATGACTTTGCAAGATCCTTATTTAAACATACTTTTATCTTTCGTCCCTTGTTCTTCATTGTGACAGCAGCTCACTTTGAGAGTGCTCCTCTGTTGTTTTATTGTCTTTGTGCATTGCAGTAACCTTTGATTTGCTCTAGAGGAAGAAGAGGCTTCTTAAGATTACCCCAGCTGAGTATGTGTGTGTGTGTTGTACATCCAAATTCAGAAGCTATTATAGGCCATTAAGAGACCTCTAAAATGTTCTGGCTTTGAATCTTAAATGGCACCAGATTGATGACTACTGTAAATTTGCCAATATTTGCAGCAGGTCATTGTGCACATCTCCCTTTACCCCAAATTTATTTTAGCGCCCTGGCTTTGCTTGTCTGTTTCTGTAACCTCCACCCAGATTACAGGAAATGAGTCTGATTACCAGATTCAGATTACCAGACAAATCTGACAGTAACCTGGTTACTTAATTGCCTAAGTACACTGATTGTACATATGTAATGAAAGAAATGTCTGAGCTACACACTGATAATATGCCTTTGACCAAAACTTATTTAAAGTTTTAAAGCTGTGTTGGCTCCTCAGAAATATGGTCTCATCAGATTAATTAGGTTACATCTGTTTTGATTCTAGGATTAACTGATTAGATCTTTGTTTACAAAGCTCAAGGTCACTGTGACCTCATGTCTATCCCATTCTCATCACTTTACAACATTATGTCAAGAACTCCTGGAGGGAATTTCATTACATCTGGCACTTGGACTCATGATGAACTGATTAGAATATGAGTCAGACAGACATGCATGTAAACTTTGTAAAATTTGACTGGTTGGCAGATGTATACAGAACATACACAAATCAATAATTGTAGCTTAGGCAAATGATACTATTTGTTCTGATGTCCTGTGAAATTCTGTTTATTAGCTTGGCCTTGTTTGGTATGTCAGGCCACTGCCTCAGCTGGGAGTAAATAAAAAGGTGTGATTGTGTGACTATGAATATGAGTAACCGAGTGACATTTCCTTAAATATATACCATGGGAACAAACTTTTCCAAGAAACGGGCACTTGAGGACTATTTCAGCATTTATTCCAAGTATGTCTCTATTTCCTCCTCTTCCACTGGCCAATCAATAGCTAATGGAATCTAATACAAAGAACAGAACAAATCTCACACACCATGAGTGCCCAATCAGCCAGTTCTTTTCAAATCAAATTCACCTCAGTTGTTGCTGATGGGGGCCTGTGGCCTGATTAAGACAATTATTACTCTGTGTTACCTTACCTCATAGACTGTATGGTGAACCTTAAGTGAACCATATGTGCACAAACCTATAGATCAGAAATACATTATAAACCTAAGTCTAGTTGAAGCTTAAGCATTTAATTTGATTAAAAATATATTATTCATTGTGTAGCTGTAATCTGCCCACACTTAGTCTTTGCATAGAGAAATCACCTCCTTAGCAAATTAATTAATGTCTTCTCTATTGTGTGTTTAAAGCATTTATTGTCAAAGTGACTTCCTCTAATGCTTCCAAGTCTGAAAGAGTAAGACACCCACGGTGTCTGCACCACTTGTGACTTCCTCTTATTCTCAAAAACTATACACACAGCACCATTTTTTTTTATTGCTGTGCAAACGTGGAAGCTCATCCATATTAGCTTGGTTATTCAACAGATTTTTAGAGTGAATACATTTTAATTTATTCTATTCCATTAATGACATACCATATACAATGTGGCCAGACATTCCCCTGGATGTACCCACACATCGCAGCCGTGGCATTTAATCCAATTTTCTTTGATTATCTGTCGGAAAATCTTACAGCATTGAGAGACGAATAGAACGAGGTGGGCAGAACACTGGAGAGGTCTCTGCCACAGAGACACTTGTTAAGATTCTCCTTAACTGCTCTTTATGAAGGCCGTAGAGACTGTGAGGACAGTAGGCGTTGATGAGAGAAGTGGTATTTGGTTTGCAGGGTGAGCTGTAACCCACAGAAGGATAACAACACCACGATGCTTTGACAGAGATCAGGCCAACAAGTTTGACTCACTGACCACTGGGGGGTCCCTAGCATAGGATTTATTCTGCTTTTCATGTAGAAACTGTTTCTGATCTTACAGCTTCCCTGTTGTCTGCAGCCCTGACAGCTCACAACATAGCTTTAGAGGGTTGTGTGCTGTGGTTAGGGAAAGCTATGTTCATGCAACAGCAAGTGTCTCACCACTGCTGTTGTTTTCCTCCTCCATGTAAATCAATGTGAAGTGCAAAAAGCTGGTCATCAATGATAGTTTGTGCATCAAAATAAAATAGATCTAGACATAGATAATACAGAATTTTAAACTTGATGACTTTGTGAATGCCCTGCAGTGTGAGCATACAGTGGCTCCTGAGCTGCAAGACCACATGCAGAAGAACTTCTGTGCTGTTTCTTACAAATGTGTATGAATGCAATAGCCACATGAAGATGCTCGCATGCAGCTCTGTGTTTAAAGCAGTTAAGAGATAAGGACAATCAGCTCAAGTGTGTTGTTGCTTTCAAAATATTCCACTGTGAAATTACAAGATAACAATCAACAGCACTCTGTAGTATCTGCCATGATGTGCTTCAGCATTACAAAACAAGCGAATAGAACAACAGCAAAACCGTCTTACCTGTGCGAGTTTTGTGCAGCACAGGTAGAACTCCTTGTTAACTGCTCGTGTGAACATATGGTTAAGTTTGTCGCACACATACACAAGCATACACCAGAGACTAGGAGGTTGTAATGGAACTGTCCATCAAGTCAAATCAGTGACAAACATGGAGTGTTTCAATTTATTCCAGCAGCAGAGGGGAAGCAGGGGGCCTTCACGAGGGCACGATAACGGCAAAGAAATGTGTTCAAAATATAGATTCACAACTAATAGCGATTTCAGGCTATTCAGCAACATTTTGCTTCCAAATGCAAACACCCAAAGTTCTATACTCAGATATTGAATCAGTCAGGCTGAAAAGTGTTGTTATGAAATTGCAGCAATCTTCTCTTTAACTGTGTTTGTTCCTGATTTGACTTCCTACTGAATCCTTTTAAATCAAAAATGTTAATTGTGGGGCAGATTCGTTTTGGCTGCAATGAGATGACTCACATTTAGATGACGTGACAAATAAGAACAAAATGCTGCTCTATCCCTTAAGGGTGTGTTAGTTTTTTATATATATATATATCTTAGGTTTTCAGTTATTTGTGTGAGCATGTACTGTATAAGTTTGTGTGTGTGTGTGTGTGTCTTTGCATGCACCTGCATGCAGAAGGTAAAAGGGTCATTAATCGCTGTCTCTGTGTGCGAGCATATGTTTGTGTTTTTCTTGCCTTCTCGGGCCTGTTCTGAGACGCCGCTTGTCCTGACAGTTGGAATGGATGGCAGTCATTATTTATGATGCCGTCCACTCCTCACCATGTGTTTTCACCTCACAAGCTGTCAGTCGCCACAAGATGGTAATCGCACAAATGCCATTTGGCTAGAACCTGGTAGATAAGTATCTGTGGTAAATACCAGCATGGTGTGCTTTACTGCTTGTGTTGTATCAGAGAGATATATGATAACCTGAAGCCTGCGGATGGAATCTCTGCTCTCATCACACATACAGCTCTGGGAAAAATTAAGAGACCACTGCAAACTTATCAGTTTCTCTGATTTTGCTATTTAAAGGTATATGTTTGAGTAAAATTAACATTTTTGTTTTGTTCTATAAACT
>JAUMHL010000011.1:15446796-15471716 GCA_032362345.1 Sandelia bainsii
ACTTAGGAAGTGTTCAGAAATCAATATTTGGTGGAATAACCCTGATTTGCAATCACAGCTTTCATGCAGTGGTCTCAAATTTTTTCCAGAGCTGTAAATATATATACCATCAGATTTCCTATTTAAATATGAAGCTTTTCAGTCTGTGGGTGACGCTCAACTGAGTGCAGTTGTGTCTCCCACATATATAGCACCATATAATTATTGTAAACAAGCACCACCATGGGGACAATTTGCATTCTCTATAACACTATGTAGTGTAGTAGTGTTTTAAATGTTCTGACACATGTTTTATATGTGCAGTAACTTAGCTGCTGTGCATTATCCAAAGAGAGAGCTGCACCCAGTATTTTATCTGGGTGTTGGAAGAGTGCCCCTAGAAGGGATGTTTCTGAAAACAATGGTGCTTGTTTTCTGTGGTGCCATAGGTACCAAAAGCAACTCAGTAGCTGTAATAGATCCTGCAGCACTGACGAGGTCAGCATAATAAACCAGCAAGTGTAATCTGATGTTAAATACAAAGGGAGGAAGGAAGTTAACATTAACATCAATGTGTGGGATGCTTCAGGTGCAGCAACAGGTCCACTGGACCAGTGCAATTTTGCATTTAACTTGGATGACTTATACTGCAGAAGTTTTTGTCTCAGAGCTTTTGGAACAAAAGGAGAAAGCCCCTCAAACTTAGCGAAGCATTTTAAAGGCAGACATCCAGATCTGTGCAAAGAATTCAGGGTGTGACAGTTATTCATTTTATATTAACAACATGTCGTTAACATGAATTGAATTGTCACCTGTATTGTTTTTGAACTTCGACGCAGCTCCACTTGTTGTAGCAAACATCCATACACAACATTCAAAAAGGCTAACAAAGTGACAGCTAATTACATGAACTAGGTGGTGCTCATGATGTTATGTTGTCATGTTAACTGACGTTATCGTTCAGCTCTTCTGCTCTGTGTGTGCGCGCGCGTGTTTGTAAGAGTACCGTGTGTGTGCAGCCTCTGTGGTTTTCTTTGAGCTATACATAATAATTGAGATCTCCTATCAGGCATACTCCAAAGCTATTTATCATTTTCATTCTCTTTTTTTTTTCATATTTCATGCAGCTAGGCACTGCAGCAGAAATGCTAACCACCATAGAATAGTTGACTGTTTTTCTTTTTTGGTACAATATTGTTTTGTTTTAAAATACAGCAATGCCATTTTTGTTACTGGCCACATCCCACTACTGTTGCTGAAAGAGAATAAAATACTTCATATTAAAGTACGTTAGTTAATTTTTTGCAATGGTTTCAGAATTGGTATTGCATATTGTAAAAGTTCAGTGGTCTTGGTACAGACCCCTACATTTCTGGTACATTGCTGGGATCCATTCAAGCCCTTCTTCCAGCTTAGGAGTAACAGACCTGGGTACTCCTACCACCACAGGGACAATTTTGGCCCTCACTAGCCTCATATCAGCTGCTGTATCCTGTAATAAAAGGTTGGTGGGTGAAGATCCAACTTCTGTTGTCGATTCCTCTTCACTGTGTTGAAGTGTTGGGTAACTAGTTGTTTCTAAGTCAATATGGATGTTGATCTTCCATGCACCCATAGTTCCCTCATACGTTCCATATACCCCCTCTCATTGGGTATGCTATTGAAGTGGCATTTGATCATCTGCTGTTTTTTTGCAGTAGCCCACTTTTTGTCAGATTGTCGTGGTTCCCCAACATCTGGCACAGACTTTGTTAATCTTTGTTATCTGAGTGACAACACCTCTAAATATAATACACTGCAGTACGACTCTGCCTCCCAGTATGACCAGTCATAGTAGAAATGTCACCTTTCTGATGGTTTTAACAAAAACTGAGAAATTGTAGCCATGTAAAAGTAAAATTTATGGCAGAGCTGCTGCATTGGATTGCACTAGATTGTACAGGCGTACGTAAGAAAATGTCCAGTGAGTGTACACTATGTAAAAATGCCAAATCAGTTAATTAGAAAAAAATTAATTAGCACCTTTCACCAGTCTTCACAAAATGCCAACAATGGAACTACCATGTCCTTCACCAGCCTGCTTAGTTTTTCTTTTGAGCTTTTTCTGAAATCCACCTATGAAGTCCTTTTTTTCATTCTCACTTGGAGATTTTTTTATTTTGAAGAACTGAGCCAAATAAACAGATTTCTCCTAATAGTTTGTTCATTTTTGAACACTACAAAAACATCACATTGAGGACATCAAGGCTTCTGTTCTCTTACTCTAACTGGCTGATCAATCGGTCTATCTGTCAATCACACGTTAAAAGTCACACCCAGCGACATTGTGTTCTCTGTCTCCGGAACAAAATCGCACAATTTTTACACACAACTAAGATCTGTTTAGGTATTAATGACCTTCATTCCACTATTTTAGTTTTGGATTCAGATATTTTGTGAATGTTAGGAAAATCACTTTTCTGTGTGTTTCTTCTGATTTTATTCATGTCATTACAACCTGAGAAACTTCACTACATATAATGAGCAGATGTTTTGAACATGAATACTAAATTCATCCTTCCTTGTCGCAGCACTGCGTTTAGACAGCCTTTTAGTGTGCAAGGTGCTATGGCATAAACCAGATTTGTCCTAAAGTACTGTGCATGTGAGTGGTGTTGCAGGAAGTATGAAGAATAAAAGAAGAGATAACGGAGCCCCACTGAGGAGACAGCTGGTTTGCTGGGCTTCAAACCCACACCACCCGTCACCGTCTCTGTGTGTATTTCTCGCTTTTTGTCTCTCCCCTTCCCCTTATGGTGACATTTTTCGGGCCCGTGTGATGCCATGAATGACAACTAGGGGCTCTTTGGAGTGTGTGTTAGCAGAGTGGCCTGGCAGGAGGAGATAAGGAGAGGAGGCTGCACACACACTCTCACAAACACACATGCATATTGTCCATGCTTTACAAAAAGGACAGAGAGACCTCCAGACATAAAACCCAAAGGAAGTTGTGGTATCATTCTACAAATGTTTTTGTAATTTATGTAATATAGGCGCTGACATCCTGAGCTGACAGTGTCAACTAGTTACCAACTGAAAAGGCTTTTCTTCAAATTGAAGGGTTGAAATGCAAAGCAACAATGGGCTGATTAATTCACAAATATATTACGATTAAAACAATTCACATGTAAAAGCTAGCAGTCAGTTTATGAAAATAGTTTGATTGCAGTATGTGTGTGAGTTCTGGTAGATTCTGCTTCAGCTTCTGAGTCCTTTAAGAGACACATTATACCCTTTTGAATTTTAGCACAATGTGTGCACAAGCTACACACACCTGTTGCATTACACTACTCCAGTACTGTGTGAAAACACTAGGAGCATTTCAACATGAGTGCTCGCCGCAAGCCACAGATGCTCATTAATATGTATAACCGCACCCAGTAAGTCAGGGTGATACGCTGACACACACATCCACTCATATTCCACTGCACCGACGTAGAGCCCCTGCCCCAGCTTGCTGCCCTGCCTCGGGGATGGCAGTGGCAGATGGCGCCTGTTCAGAAGCATAGAGTACCCAGATCTGTTGGTTGGTGCCCCAGAGAGACGCCATTGATCATAGAAATGGAGTGGAGATGAGACTGATCACTCTTCTGCATTTTCCCGAGCTCCCTCGCGTTCAGTAAATGCAGACGAGCCGAGAGATACTTAATGTGCAGAAGGAGTAAGGAGAACAAAGGCAAAATGGGAGGTGAAAGCAAACAAATCTGAGTCTTTAAATGGGGGCAGTGTCTGGAGGAATTTGGATGCAGAAAAGGCAATGTTACCACCTTGTTAACCAGTAACAGCTTGCAGAAAATGGTGGAATTGTCGGTGATAAACCCGAGTGGGGGAAAAAAATGGAAAAAACACATCTTGATTGATTTTGGTATTTCTGAGACAGCTCTAATTATATGCTTTTGTTACTGACACTGATGAAATACTCAGAAACTGTTATTGATTTGGCTTTTTTTTCCAAAGCAGATCCATTTCACTATAGCTGGTATCAATCTTTATCCTCGTTTCAGGTGCCTTCTTTAGCCTAGCAATTAGCTTTAATCACAGAGGCTTAATTTAAATTGATTAATCTGGGTCAGTGTAAATACTGGTTATTTTTAAGATACTGTCTCCTTTATAGTGCAGTTCAAAATTAATATTGTGTATCTACTTTATTCTTTAATTTAAGCACACTACACCAGTTTTGATATTGTATTTGTATCATTTTCTTATCACAACCTGTAAATAAGGTATTTATTCAGACTGGGCAATAATGCCAAAAATATTATCACAATATATTTTTTCTGTTATTGATATGTACAGGAAAAACTGTTAATTAGGAAGGAAAGACATTTAACATTTTTGTTGAATGTGTCCAGGTTTTAGTCTAGTCGAAGTCCAAACTTAAATCCGATTAAGATGCTGTGCCATGACCTTAAACAGGATGTTCATGCTTGAAAACCCTCCAGTGTGACTGAATTACAACAATTCTGCAAAGAAGACTGGTGCCAAAATTCCTTTACAGAGATGCGAAAGACTCATTGCCATTGCGACCTCATTGTTATTGCAAATGCTTGATTGCAGTTGTTGCCGCCAAGGGTGGCACAAGCAGTTATTAGGTTTAGGGAGCAATTACTTTTTCACATAGGACCAGGGAAGTTTGGACAGTTTTTTTTTTCCTCAATAAATGAAATCATTTAAAAACTGCATTTTGTATTTACTCATTACTAATTTAAGTGTAACAAATATGCAAAAAAAAAAAAAAAAATCAGGAAGGGCGCAAATAATTTTTCACATCACTGTACTACAGTATGTGTTATTGTAGGCTTCCACCAAATATTTTTATTATTATTAACATAGATAAAGGCGATACTTTACAGTAGATGATCATATAAAATTATCTGACACACTGAAATATCAGCTCTGTCTTTTCAGGAGCTGCTTGATCCACATACTAAAGGTTCTGTTTAAAGAATATGAAGCCATAACAAAATCATTTTCTCTGTCATAATACAGCATTTTCATCCTAGTTAGAAAGACCTGCAGAGAGCTTGATTATTCTTCTTAGACAGCATCTTGGCTTGCAGAAATATGCACACTCATGCCACACACATTTCTACAGAGCTCCAGAAGAAGTTGTAGCTGAAGGAGGACATCCAATTGAGAAAACAACTTTCTTTTTTCAATTTTAATTCTACCCTGGTCAGATAAAACCCTTTTCTTTAGTATAAGACACACTGGATAATTGCATATAATTGGATTTAGCTGTTCAGGTAGACAGTAGATATCCTTAGAGAGAGAAAGTAACTGAACATCTTAGGGTGTGTGTGTAATGTACATGTCAGTGTGTATGTTTCAGGCTTTGAGAGACAAGATGACCCAGACAAGTTATGTCAGCCTGATCCCTGGTGCCCCGATGTCAGATACCCAACAGTAGTCCTTAGCTAGTCCTGAAACAGTGGTGTACATGCCCTGACTATTTAACACATGCTAATATTATCACTCTTGTGCATCACCAGAATCGATCTTTTTATAGTGTCACATAATAAGTTCTAACAAGTAAAGGAAAGCACTGGAGGGTGGATGGGGATTTTAGTTTTTTTATTCCTTGTGCCTGCACATTAGCATTCATAGACTATTACGGATTAGAATAGTAATCCTCAGGAAGCTTGTTTTTTCAGATTTTTGTGATATCTTATGTGCCAAGCAGTCATGGCTTTGGTGTTTTTACACTGCAGTGAGACTGTACTTATATCAAAGCGTGGAGCAGGTACAGTCACATGGCCTGTTGATCACTTTACTTTTCAATCACAGTAACACAGTTCATATTAATTGTTTGGTCTAATTAACCTACAAGCAAAATTGAATCACATCTAACTAAAGGATATCTTTACCCAAGCAACACTCACTAGGCACTGGATGTCCAAAATAGAAAGTCTTACCTTAAAAAAAAAAGGAAAAAAAAAGTTGATCATTGTCATTAATTAACAAATTTCATGCGCTTGCTAACTGGACTTTCATTTATTAGAGAAAGCTAGGCATTATGTATTTAAGCCTGGCTAATATCCAACATTAACCTGTGGGTGTGACAGAAAAATCCACTGGAAGCTGCTTCCTCCAGAATTGAAATATCTTCAACTTTTAAACTGGTGACCAGGTAATGACCCCCTGCCGCAGTAAGCAGTAAGGGACAAAAGTACCAAAATTTAGGTATCTCTCATGTGTTCTGAGCCACTAATCCAGTTTCCTCTGGGCTCTCTGGGGATAAGCTGATCCACCATTGACTGGTATTCAGCTACATACACACTGCTAGGAATGAGTGCCATGGAGGGGATGAGGGCATTGAGTGCCAAATAGTTGATGAGTCAGGCAGCACCAAGCCCCTCTGATCTAATGCCAGATCCGTCTGTGGAGGTGGAGTTAGTGGGTGGAGGGCGGAAGAGGGTGGGATCATAGATCAGAGGAGGTTGGGATACCCACCTTGCAAATCCAAACTAAAATATTGCTTTATGTCAAACAACCTGCAGCTCTATGGTTCCCTTTCCTGCATTTTTTTTTAAAGAGGAAGAAAATGCAGAGGATGTAAAAATAGCCCAGAGAACAGATTGAGTGGTTTTCTTAAAGAGCTGTCGTGGGGCCCAAAACAGCACGGTGGAGCAGAGGATGAAGTCGTGACAGATGGGATCGCTGAAGCCTAGCACAACAGCCCTATCTGATTAAGCAATCTTAGACTGTATGAGTACTAGCCAAAACAACAGTGGTGGTGATTCTGGCTGCAGTAGCGACAACATTATTTACTTACACTATCAAAGTCCCAAGGGCATTGGCAAAAGTACACCTTTTCACATGCATGCACAAGTACACACATCAGGCTGTGGGACAACATGGACTTGTTGTACCTAGAGATTGTGTTGGTCTCCAGAGAGCTAGCCAGGATAACAAGCTGCTCCAATCTGATCCTCTTATTATTTTAGGTAGCCAGGTGCTAGAGAAAATGATATGAAATGTATTTGATGCACAAACATACATATGCTGTATCAAACTGTAAATATACTTTTGCTACCCTGCAGCTACAACTCATTATTTAGATTTCCCTATTGAAGAAAATATAAATGTAATAAAATGCAAATTAATAGGAATAATAGGTTTGTTCTACTCATCTGCACTTCTTCAGTATTATAATGTGTGCTGGTGGATGCTGACAATTGAGCCTTAGCATTGTGGACTTGATGGGATACAGGATTCCTGACTATGTAAAAAGGATTTATCCCCAAAAGGTAATTTTGCTGCAGTTGGAAGAATTATGTAAGGGAATTGTAATGCAATTTCTACTGAGTTTATCTTTGTGGGCAATGAATCAGGAGACAGTGTTTTTGTGAATATCATTGCACATGAATATTATTCCAGTGAATCCTGTAAATAATTAATGAACACCCTTATTCAAGTTTATAACCTTTTTCAAATGGTTGACCATTATTTTATTTTGTTGATAATGTGATAAAACACGGGAAGCACGGCAGTATAGTGGTTATCACTGTAGCCTCACAGCTATTAGGACCCGGGTTCAAGTCGGCCAGGTGCTGTTTTGTGTAGTTTGCATGTACTCCCTGTGTCAGGTGATGTCAAGAAGGAAGTAAGTGATTTGTGTCAATCCTTTGTCTTTTCATATCAGTGTTCTTTGGTCAGCTACCCCAAGAGAACTGATGGTAAGTTAGAATTAGGGTTAATTGACAACTCTAAATTGTCCATAAGTGTGAATGTGAGTCTAAATGGTTGTCTGTGTCTATATGTCTGTCCTGTGATAGACTGGCAACCCGCCCAGAGCGTTCCCCACCTCTCACCCAATGACACCTGCAACCCTTGAGAGGAAAAGTGGTTAGGATGATGGATGGATGAATAGCAAGCTTATTTGCCAGCAGAGAAAAACAAGGGACGGGTGAGTTTCATAGTGTTGAGGCCAAATAAAAAAGGAGCAAGGTGGAGTGATGGAGGTAAGAAAAGAGAACAAAACAAAAGAGAACCGAGAGAATATGGAGAAGATATTATCAATAGACGAGAATGACTGACAAGGAAAGACAGAAAGAGAGCTTACACCAGTATGGCTGTCGTCAGAGTAGGAAAGATACTGGAGGCAGTTGCCATGCCAACGAGGGTTGGGCTGCAACATCTTATGCATTTGTCTACAGAAGGCTTCAAAATGAGTGATTTTCAAGAGAAACAAAACATCAGAGGAAGAAAATCTGTGATGTCAAGGGAGAAGAAAGTGATTTGTGTCAGTCCTTTATCTGTTCATCTCAGTGTTCTTTGGTCAGCTTCCCCAAGAGAACTGAAGTAGATCACCAGGTAAACCAGCAAAAGCTGCTTGAAAATCACCAACAACAAGAAGGAAAACAAGACTCTGTACATGTGTCACATCCCAGTGATACAGACCAGAGTCTCTCAAGCTACACACAAGTACGGCACATGTCCCATGATAAAAGAGGACAAACTAAATTCTTACACGTTTTAATTTTAGATGTTAGTACTGTATGTTAATATAAGATATAAGCAAGACTGCAATGATCAGGAAGGGATTAAATTCACTTTTTGTGAAATTCACAATATGTGTGTGCAAGCTGTTAAATACAAAAACTGATATATGAAATCATAGCTGAAAAATAGATTCTGAACTCAACACTGGGTTTGGAGAATCTCTAAACCCTAAACTCCTAAAGTTTGGTATCATTCTGTTTGTTGAAATCTCAAATTGCTAAATCTACAGTTATAAAATACACAAAAAGAAACTGTTATTGAGTGTCAGTTATGTACAGTGATTTTTCATAATTTCATTTTAAACTATAGGGAATATTTGGATGTATCACATGGAGTCACATAAGTTTAAATTGTTCTTAAAACAAAAGGAGAATCGCAGGATTGTAGCCTATAACGTTCTGATGTGTTTGTCAAAGACTCTATATTCAAAATGTAGGTGACATTTCATAGTGAAACAGTCCACATCGATAAAGAGACAAAAGTAATGTAGAAAACCAGTGGTGGGCTTTTGTCATTTGCAGGCAGGTAGGCTGGTTGACTTTTTGTGAATGAAAACATACTTTTATTGATGCTCCTTCAACAAGGCACACACAATTGATGTTTTTGTTTCCATTTTGTCTTTTTATTTGAGCTTTTTTTTTTTCCTCTGCGCCCATCATACGTGAAACCCTCTTCCAAACAGACCTAGGCTATTTCACAGCACAGCGACACCAGACGTCTCCTACATTGTGTTTAACATTGTTGAAATATTTGTTTACAAGGTTCAGTGCAGTTTAATTTTCTTGTGATCAGCTCTCTCTCTTCTCTTTCTCCCGCTCTTTAGTTCCTTCTGCTCGCTCGAACTCGGGAGCCCTTTTGTTTGAATATACAAAGGACTTCTTTCTCGCTGGTATTTGTTCAGTTTGCCTAATTAGAGTTTGACGAGATGAAAGCAAGCAGCAGGGCTTTTTGCTCAGCAGCTGAAACTAAATGAAATACCGTTGTGTCTTAAAAAAAGCTAAAAAAAACCTTGATATTTGCTGTTTACTTAATTTAGCTTTGAGCTCTGACATCCTCTTCACAGGAGATGACTGGACAAGAGAATGACAGTTGGGGCATCTTTTTCTCTGACTCAGTTTTTCCTCCATTTGTCCAGCTTTTACTTCCCGATATGTACTGAACACACATGCACTCGTACTCACATAGCAGATGTTCCCAATGAAGGTTCATCTTAAAATGCTTTACATTTCATGACAATAGCTGAATTGTAGGGATTGTTAGATGATGCATTTAAAAATGCCCATTAGTTAATTCATCTGGCCATCACAACTCTCTTAATTGTTGTTAAAGCAACAATTAAGAGTTAAGACTATGAATATGATCCAGTTTAACAATTTCTGCACAAATCCAATTTAAGAGTCTGTTTAAGCAACATCCTCAGAACCATTTCTTCACCATTGTGCAGCAAAGAAACAATGCTGTCGTATAACTGAGGATACACCAATTGGGATTTTCCAATCTCAGTTATCAAGCTGCTCATCCTTTTCTGCAAAGAGGATCCTGGCCTTGGAAAATAGGCACATGAATTATGAATACATTTGTTACACTATTTCCATTAATTTTGCTGTAATTACCCAAGTATCTCAAATGACTCAACTTCCAGCAGCACTGCAGATTCCATGGTCTAATGGTGTTTACCCGACCCAATGAGCTAAATGAAGTCAGTGCATCGTCTCAGTTGGAAGACATTAATTTTCCATTATGGGATGTTGTTGGAGTTACCTGCTGAGATCTACCCCTGACACAAGACAGGAAGTTGCCCCATCAAAACCTCACAGGGAGCCACATTTCCAGGAAAAGTCATTATGATTTTTTTTCTTAGTCTAACCAGAGACTACAGTTCACAGCCGTGCTGTTAGTGGAGAGGAACAGAATTGAGCTCCCAAACACCAACTGAAGGGAGGAAATTGTCAAAATGAAACATTAAACATCAACAAATGCTCAAGGCAAGGTGCTATTTTGCACTAATGTCCCTGTAGATTACTTTGCCTCTGACTGGAGCTTTCATGGCTCAGAGGACCAGGAAATTTAGTTGTTTTTACTTTATCTTACTGACATGGGAGTGCTCTTGCAACAGAGGTGAAAATGATACCAAAAATATCTGCCTATATATTTATATATTGATTCATAATATTTAAGGTACTTTGGATTTGAGAAATGAACAATGATAAGTTATTTTATTATTTTGTTACTTCGTTGATTTTTGAGTGACTTTTTTTTTTTTTTTTAGATATTGCTAGTTGAGTTGAGAGACCTTCCTAATAACTGAAAATTTATGTTTTCTTCTCATTCTGGAGATCTTTTAGTGTTTTTTTTTGTGTATTTGAAATGATCAGACTAAGAAAAACTGCAAGAGCAAGAAGAGCAAATGGGGCAGCAAGGATTTCAAATTATGCTAGTTGCTCTGGGTATGTTGTGTGAATGTGGAAGGGAGGGTTGAGGTACTTTCATGGTTTCGTACAGAAGAACAGGGGTTTCACTGCATGCGCTAATTGTCCACTTGAAGATCGCTTCCTTCCTCCCATCAATGCAGCCAGTCTATCCATCACATCTGATGCTACAATTACAATTTCCGACATCACAGGGACAGAAACTGTAAAGAACGATGTGCATTTTGTTGCACAGTCACCACTTTGAGCTTCCCTAATGAGTACGTCCAGAAGTGGCAATCAGAGGCTTTCATTCCATGAAATTGGCTGCGGAAAGACGGCGGATGAACTGGGGAATGGTTGTAGGATGCATCTGTGGTACTGGCAGTTAAAGATTAGGAAGAGGAAAGGAAGGACAGATGGATAGTCTGGGAGAGGATACCAGATGTCAGTGAGGAATAATGATTAGCTTTGACCTCTTAAATGAAAGGAAAATAGAGGTCAGACATAGAATTTATTGGTTTTCGCAAGATGAACCCAGCATGATTCTTCCAGGCCAGAAACTCTAAACATTTTGGGACTGGAAAATACTAACAACAGAAGCACTGGCACAATACTCTAGCAGTTTAAATTTAGAAGATATACTCTTGGACATGAGGATGCTGCGTTTGCTCTCTTACATATTCTGCAATCAGTGTTGATAGAAACTTTCCCTTGAAGTGAGTGCTGTGCGGTTTCAGAGCAAGTAAAACACTGAAACTCCTTTGGGCATCTTTAGTTTGTGTTGTGTAGATTAACATAAGTGAAGAAATCATCAACCTCCCTTCTGTGTGTTAACTTCAATGACTAAAATGTGAAATTAGTCCAAGTTCTCTGGCTCGACATATGGAGGACCTATTTATTTATGAACTGTTTAATTAAGATTGAACAGCCACTGTTTAGATCTCTAACCCTCACCAATCTCCAAAGAGGTTCTGATTTATTTTTTGCAGACATATCCCATGACATTAACTGTGTTTTAATGAACAAACTGCGAGTCAAAGTGATTCACTGAGCACTTTGCAGTTAATTAGGAGATGTGGGTGCGCATAATATCTCGATATGTCATATTTTCCTCTAACTGTGATCTCCCCATGTACAGAATAGACTATTATGATCACTGAACTGTTGAATTATAATCACACATTATTTACATTGACGATTCAAGTACAGTATGAAATGTTCATGAATTACATATTTAATTTTGCAGAGCACGAGGATTCTAAAACACCAAAGCAATTGCACCGAAGTTGGAGCCAAAACCAAGAGAAACAGAAATGTTGTAGATTATATGTTATGACAGGATTGGTTTGAATATTCTCTGTCTGCAAACCGTGTCATTCACAATCTCAATCATGTAGTGTGGGCCCCTTCTAATTGTCACCTGAATGGTAAATCACATCATTTGACAGGCTTCCAAACAACTTAGTGCGTCTTTCCTGACAGATGATGGCTGTTCATGCTGTGTAAAGTGGAAAGTGACCATAAAGATTTAATGCCTCACTCGCTCAGTTTAACTGCCTCGCCTGGGGTCAACAGTTCCCTGTGGTATTTCCAAGGAAATCAAATGTATGTGTGTGCAAGCACGCACACGCACACACACACACACACACACACACACACACAGAATTTTGGATTGCTTCAAAGGAAGTACATTTTTTATTCAGATACCTTGAAAATCTGGGGCATTTTACCACAAAGCAACCAAGAAATATTTTGATGTTTTGCAATGTTTTGTGGATGACTGCTGTTGTGCTGTGATGTATGAATATTTCTTGAATGTGTTTGTCAATAACTGACAAAATAGATATGATATAACTCATTAGCATGTGTCCCTGTTGTGGCTTTGGAGCTCAGATTGGTCTTGAGACTCTCCGCCACTTGCATAGTCCACCAAATGTACAATATTGTAAAAATGTTGCTTCATTGTTGCTAAAATACATTTATGGCTTTTCTCAAATTCAGGCTTTCCAGTAGCTGAGTAGTTTTGTGTTGTAGGGCTTTGATGCATAACATTCAATACAGATGGGAGGCAGTAGCTCAGTTGGTAGAGCAGTCGTCCACAAACCCCAGGGTCAGTGGTTCGCTTCCTGGTTCCTTCTTGCTACATGTTGAGGTGTCCTTGGACAAGATACTGAAACCCCTTTCTAGCAGCGGCACAACAATTTTCCCCAAGGGGCTCAATAAAGTCATTATCATCATCATTATTTCAAGATAAATCCATTCTGAATAACATTAATTGGAGGATGTGCTCTGCACAACTACGTCAACCCCTGTGCTGCAGCTCAAGTGGAATTGTCACACGGTGATATTCCTCCATAACTCTCAAAGCATCATTATTTAGTTTGGGTGTGTCTGGTAAAAACTGGTAGTTTCATCGCTCACAGAGAGAAGAATCTGTGGTCAGCTCGTGTTCATTGTTGCTGAATCTGTGAAAACTAGAGGTCTGTAGAAATGTCTGAAACCATATGTGTAGATGGTAATCCTATCTGTAGCAGATTTCTGAAGCCAAAGCTTGACTTTATACACTGCTTGTACATTTACCAGTTTGTTTCAACACATGGACAAAGTGGATTCACATTTGCCTGACTGAACAAGATCTTCACTTGATGTTAAAATATAAAACTTTTCATGTTTCTTCCTTTTGAAACAGGGCAAGCTCTATGTTAATAATTCAAAGCACTGAAGACGCGACGGCCTTTAACATCAGTCTATAACTCTGCAAGATTGTAGAAGTCTTGGCCCTTTACCTCCCACTATTTCTCCTTTCTCTCTCTCATAGAATAGATATCCACTATGAATTATTGAAGCGCTTTAAATTCTGCCCCAGTTCTTTATTACTTCATCTGTGCAAAGACACTATGCCTTATAGATCAGCCCACTGAGGTGAAGATTATTCACATTCAATTAGAACTGCTTTTGACTTCTTTTGAGCAGATGCTTTTGCAAATTGCTCTGTTGTTTCCCCCATTGTCTCTGGACCCTCAGTTGCCATGCCTACACTTTTTGGCAACGGGAGACATACAGTGATGATTACTCTGTGAAACTTTATCTGTGCCCTGGCCTAGTAAAAGCCAGTGATTTGTGGATGAGTCAAACATTTTGGATATTGTGCAGGTTTATATCTTGTGTCACGGGTGCACCAAGCAATAAGCTGCACATAAAACCATTTATTGTTCTTATTTAATACTACATGACATTTATACACTTGGATAGCTATTGCTTTTTGGTAATGCTTGCTCTCACTAAAGCCATCAAAGGTAGTGACTTAAAAAAAAATAAAAATCAGTTTTTACCACAGTTGTGTGACAACCATTTTGGGATCAGGCAGTAAAGAAGAAGAGTTGGTGTCAGTGTAGCATGTGGCTTCAGGAGGCGTGGAGAGCAGTGACCCTATGCTGGCGAGTCCCTGTCATTCAAGAGCATGCTGTACCTGTTAAATGCCTTACTACCTTAAATCTGTCTTTGTTCATTATGCTGTCCCATAATATGATCTGTGTGCCCAAACAGGGTATCACAAGAACCTAAGGTCTGTCTTTTGAGGTGGGAGAAGCTAATTATTTCTGGCTCGATAATTTAGTTTGGCTGAATTCAGTGAACTGATACAAACACATACAGGCCTTGATCTTTTTGTCTTTTGTGATCTGCAGACAATCTGGCAGTGTTTGATCCACCAACATTCATGAATTAAAATCAGTATTTTGCAAAACACAAGTGGCTTGTGTTTCTCAGACACGAAAAAAAGAGCATAACAACGCAGCAGAAGAAGAAAGCAGAGGACAGCTGCAGCTGGCTAATGGAGGACGAGATGTGTAGACAGGGCGAAAGAAAAGGTGGGGAAAAAAACAGAAGGAACAGGAGTGGGCCAGATAAGACGTAAGCATGTCGCCTCCTAATGACAGAATTATGATCCTGCTCCATCTGCCACTCAATCATAAGCAGCCAATCGGAGCCGCTCTTCAATCGGCGCTGGTTTCATTAGGCACTCCCATCTGTACTCAGCACAGAACTAAGGATGTAATCAGTTGCTCAGATGTCAAGGTTTGGGCTTTGCTTTCTTCACGTTTCCAGTATGTGTGGCAAGCAAAGCTGCTTGTGGCTGTGGTAATTTGATTTGTGCACCAATATTGATTCAGAATGGAAGTTAAGACAGTTGAAGCTTTTCCTTATGTCTGTCGTGTTTGGATGTCTTGCAGTGATCAGTAATTTTAATTTACAGTCATGCTGCCCCTTCTCTCCCACAGATCACTTGCTAGTGAAAGCTGTCACATCGTGAACTTAGGATTTGGCAGATCTTCCTCTGACACAGTATAATATGTGTGACTGGCTGTGTGTGTATGTGGCTTTTGTGTCTCTGTTTTGCAAGCAATGTTGTGTCAAAAGACAATTTTGGCATTTTATGGAGATCAAATCACAACTTTCTAATTTCCCGTTTCACCCTCTGTTAGGATACTTGGGAATTAATTTCTCCTTTTGATTGATTGATGCCATTTGATAACTTTCTGCTGCTGCTCTGTCTTCTCTACTCTTTTTCTCTGTCTCTTTTCTTCATCTCTCTTTCCTTTCTTTGTCATAAAATTGTGTCACTCTCTTTTGCCTGCTTTAGCAGGGTGATGCTGGCTTGGGCGAGGGGGTTGGGGGCATTTGGATGATTTGGTATGCAGCGACAGCACCATTCTGTTTCATTGCAGGAGCCTTCGCCTTATCTCCTTAATGGATTATGAGCAAGGGAACGAAAACAGAGGGAGGCAGAGTGAGAATGATTGGACTCCCTGCAAAGGGCCAGCATGGAACGGACTGCAGCCAGATAAATAAAACACTCTGCCTGTACAGTTCCTCTGCCCCTGGATCACAGATGTTATTAAGTAAGAGGACAATAGGAACAGCTCAGAGTCAAGAGTCATTTGAGATTTTATAGACTTTGCCTTCTGATTCAGCTCGCTGATGCTGGTGAAGATGTGTTTTGTGCATTCATGCTGCACACAAACATTTAGCCTGCGGTTGTGTGTTAATTTGTTTTTGGAGACATTAGACGCTATTTTTTTCTTGTTTGTCCTGAAGAAAAACACATGCAGCAGCTGGACATTTATGTAGCCTTTGCTGTCAAGCACCTCGGTTAGCTATAGTCCATGATTTAAATGTTGATTCACAGAAACAAACCATGGTAGATTTGCAGTGCATGGGAGATGACATTTTGGTGCAGATAAGTGAAAGCCTGAATTGAGTCACCATAGCTCTGCATCTGAATGATTACTAGTTATTATGTCTTCTACATTAACACACCTGTTGATTTTATCATCAGCCACAGAAAATAGTATTTATAGATCAGTATTATACCAAACTATGAATCTCGAGTATCAAGCCCAAAATCCAAACGTCTAACGGTGAACTCTACAGCTGGATATTCATGAACATTAGCCATCAGAGATGTGAACCTTTATGATGAGTCTTGCAGGTGGCCAGTCACTACTCCTAGGCCGCAACTCTGCACCTCTTTAGTGCCAAAGGCTTATTTAGATTGAGCTGTTTGCTGGTAGTGCCAAGAGTGTTATATTTGAAATGGTATTGATCAAGGAAAGACTTGGTAAGACTTGGGGCTTGTAGTTCAGCAGACACGGTGTTGTTGATATTCTGTGCTGCCTGGGGTTAAATCCAATTTACCTTTGATTTTTGGTTAATTTGGGAATAAAATCCTGCTCTAGGCCATAGTGAAGATCAGGTCTCATATGTGCCAGCTAAGTGCTGAACAGATTGCTGTTTCTGTATCTACCTTCCTGCCAGGGATTGTTCTTTCATGACGTCCTGTGCGATTGCTGTCTCAAACGAAGCTTTGTTGTTTTGAAGATGTAAACACTGCTGCTTTAGTAAACTTAATTTTTTAATATCCTCGCCATCAAATGAGGTGTGTTAGCAGACCAGCCTTTTTGACATCCGTTTGACAGTTTCAACAGTGGCGTTGCTATTTCTCTGGGGACCATTGTACTGCCACCAGATTAGCTGCAGTTGTGTTTAACCATGCACTGATAGATTTTCACAGTATCTGAAATGGTTTGCTCGGTTCTGTGGAAGTTATTTAACTGTTGTGGACCGATAAGAGCAAGAGCTCAATGTGGACATCTTTCTTGTTGATCTACAGTTAAGGCTAGAAGTGTGCATATTAGCCTATATTAATCTAAGTAGTTTGAATGGTTGTTGTGATGCTGTACATCCACATCTGTGTTTTGATCATCTTTGGCTCTAAGTTTTTACAGACAACACAACACACTTTATCCTGTAGCATTTTTCCAGGTTTATCTCCGACCCTCTCTTTGCGTGAGACCTTGCAGAGCTGAGATTCTTTTCTTTTTTTTTAGCATTTGAGTATAGTAGGAGATGAGGAATCCAGTTCAAGCGTTTTTTCTGCCAAACAGTTCTCTGTGTGTTCCATAAGTACTCCAGAGGAAAAAAAAGCATTTGAGAGAGCAATAGCCTTCGGGAGTTGCACCAAATGAAAATGCTTTTTTTTCTAAACCCCCCACACCTCACTCAAGAAGTGTTTGCTTGTTTTCTGTTACTATTCGCTCTCTCTCTCTCTCTCTATCTCTCTCTTTCTCGTTTTTTACCTTTGATTTGAACTCTGACATCCAAGTCTGCCCCAGGATGTCTGTCACAAACTGCAGTCCAACGTTGTGACAATGCTTTTTTTCTTCCCGTGCCTTTTATGACCTTCTTTTCTTCCTCTTTCTGTTCTTTTTTTCTGTTTTTTTCCCTTTCAAGGTCTGGCGCACCTGACGTTAAACGACCAAGGTATGGGTTCATTCCTGTTTTATTTTGGTTTGTTTTTTTGGGGGGGGGGTTTTCCAAGAGGAATTGACTCAGCCTCTTCGCCCTCAGCCCTTCAAAACTGCCGCTTTCCTTCACAATTTCCTCCTCTGCTTTTTATCTTCCTTCAGTGCCATTTCCCTCCATTGCTTTCTATATTCTCCCTCGCATTTTCAACCCTTTGCAACGTCCTCTCCTGCCCCCTTTTACCCTCTCCTTCCACATCTGTGCATTTCCTATGGTTGTGCCTCCTGCTTCTCTTCCCTCTCCCTGCTGCCATGTTTTTGCGCTTATCTGTGACCTCCACCAATGTATGTGTCCCACCCCTTGTCCTGTCCTATGGCTCACGTCCTGGACCTTCACCTCTGACCACCTTTGACCCCGACGACCTGACCCCGGGGCTGAAGGTAACACTTTTCTGCTATCCCTTCTGCTTGGGTTTAAGCACAAATAAGAAAAAACAAGAAGAAACATGCTGATTCTGTTGGAAATGTGTTTGTTGGTCAAAGTTACAAAAGCAAAATGTGTTATTTCCATTCACTAACACTTCAAGGTGAAAGTGTTGTCGAATGTGCAGAGTTTCTCATCACCACTCTGCTGACATTCCCATTGTTTGGCATTGAGATGTTTTTTAAAGGTCTACAGTTAAAGATATAACTTATATTATACTATTACATTTTAAACTGACCTGTTTTAAGAAAATGTGTCTGCAATTGTTGTTTTAATTGCTGAATGTTGTTTTTGATTATTACAGCACAAATGCACCTCATACAGCAGCTGTATGATCTCTGCTACATGACAGTTCTTCTGACCTTTTGTCCATTTGACATATTTTTCAGAGAAAGTGCTTATATTATATGCAGAAGATATTTTTATGTACAAGATTTGTCATTTTGTGTACTTTTGCAGCCAGATGTGTTTTAAACCTCACACCAAGCTCTAGTCTGACTATTTTCTATCCCTCACAGTTATGTTCACCTCATTCTCTGACCTTTCTCTGGTCTCCCAGTGAGGACCGTCCATGGCATAAAAGTGTTAAAGCAAAGTTCACAAGTGAGAAAGGAAGTGAACAAGTGAAGTAGCCAGTGAATGTTCTGACCTTAACTGGTGGCGAAAGAGCTTCCTCTGTTCTATAACTGTAGACTTGAGCACCAACCCCTTTCCTTTATCCCATCACTCTGTTTCCCAGATTACAGCCAAGTTGTTTTCCCATTATTTGAAGATACAGAATAGTTCAGGGAAAAGCTCAAGGTTCACTGGCAAATTCACTGGCTTTTAGTGAACTTTGGATCAGTGAACCATTTGTTACCTTAGCCATATTATGGTGTGAGGACTGGCAATTCATCTCAGTCCTTTTCTTTATTTGTTTTACTACTCTACTACATGTGCATGTAGTAGAGATTAAATTCCAACATGTTATTACTACTTTTTACAATTATCATTAGTGAAATTAAACTTAAATTACTACTGTGAACAAATGAAATACAGTTCATGTAACTGCAGCAGCAGAAAAGTCAACTGAAAAGTAAAGGTGGTGAGAAAAACACTGACCGATGGCCAACCATTGTCTGGGTGGGTCACAGGCTTAAGACTTGATTGATAAATTACAAAGCTGCACTAATTACTCACAGTCACAAGTAACTCCTGCCATGACACTTCACATGCACAACTTCAGTTTATATAAGTCAGAAAACAAGGTTAGCCACGTAACTATAGTTGCTGTATAGAAAATTCAGAGGCAGACGTGCTATTTAGAATTTATATTTATCACAATGCTTATGAATCTACAGGCCGTAAAATGTATACTATCATAAGAACTTTTACCACTAATATACACAGTATGCACATTCTTGTTACACATTATCACACAATTCATACTTTCATTTGATATGACAGTAAAGGTGGTTTTGGACTTGAATGAAATCACGCAGTTTTAACATTTCACAACAACAATCCATTTTCAGTAACACAACAAACAGGTGTAGATTTCAAATATAGTGTCAATCAGACTTATTTAAAAGCCCAGCTCCAATCCACAGCTCATCTCAGGAGAAAATTGTTCCTCTCTATTGCACAGTATCCACTTTTTAACTTGACTATCAGTTCATTGCTGCTATGTGGCTCAGCACACAAGGCATAATATTTTTCTATATCCCCAACAGACATTCACCGCCACCAGCAGATGAATCATAACCCTAATCCCTTCATCTTTATGCGGCCTTTACTCTGCCTCCCTATAACATCTCCTACAACCCACTGCTATTTAGTTCTGATCCATGTATGTAGTCCATTGCAAACTGGGACAACTGTTTACTTCAGCTACACACAGTGAGAAGAACACACAACAAGATAATAGAACATACCAGACGAATGGTGAATCTGACATTAAAGCACCTATCTATCAAAATCATCTCCCCTGAGACACGCCCTAAACTCAACATCTCAAATTGAGTCTCACGTTCATCATGTCAAGGGCAAAGCTCTGCACATCCTGTCAACTGGGCCCTAACAAGCAGCAGGGACGAAACTTGGAAGGTGAATGAAACAGAAACTTTTTTAAAGGGGCAGAAGGGGGGATGGAATAGTTAAAGAAAAGTTGTAGAGAATAAATAAAATGTATCATACACAAAGCAGAGCAGCCTTAATGCTCATGTCACTTTCTTTTTCTCTGTTGTAAATTACTTTCTCCAAAACTGATGTGATAAAAACAATCTCAGGCTTTCAGTGGAGCTCTAATACATAATTCTGTGCAGAGATCAGATACTGTACATGACTTTTTGTTTTATCATCAGTTTTATCGTTCTTTTTCCCCCTCATCTGGGATTACTCCAGCAAGTTAAAAAAAAAAAAAAAATACAAGCTACATAATCAGTGGATACATATGGATACCATATTATCAGAATTCAGAGTAAAGTAGCTGATTATACTTGTTTCATCCAACAGTGCCTGGCTAGCCATTTATATTGATCACCCTGTAGTCAGAATTAATACAGTGTTTGTTCCCAATGGACAGGCTAAAAAACATCTTGAAAGAGAGAAATCAATAAACCTATTTGGTAAAGGCGAGAACGTGTGACATGTTAGCGAATTAGATGATTTTCACTGGAGAATTTAGCCACCTCTCAGCTTTGGAGGCATCATCCTTTCTGAAATCAGTTTAACTGGCTGTTTGTGTGTGTGTGTGCACGCACACGTGTACGCATCTGTGAAAGTCAGGATAGCCATGTTTTTAACAAAAAAGAGATTTTGGTCAATGTTAACGATCAGAGGCAGGTGCCTCAGCCATCACATAACCAAGCTAAAAAAAATCAATGTCAGTCTCATCTCAAACCCAAGGCTGTCCTTCACAGCTGTAGGAAGGACAAACCCCAGGCTTGAGTCACTGCTGATCTCTATCTGTCTGCCTGGAAGACTGCTGCCAAGCCCACACACCGGGTGGCATGCTTGGAAAGCAACAGATTACATTTAACAATGAAACAGTGATTAACATTTAAGAAGAGCTACGAGAGACCTCTCTGCACTCCCTGAACAATTCTCATTAATCAGTTGTTTATATCTAAAGTATAAATTACATTTACAACTGTATGAAACTATTTTTAGACAATATTCTCTGCTTTCTTAACCACTGTGCTTTACAACACACACTTAAATATTAAATATTAGTTCCAAATCACATTATTCTTGTTAGGTATCACAACAGTATAGGAGCAAATGAAATACCAGAATATGGGTCTTTTGACAAATGGATTCAAATTTTATTTTATTGCATCAAGGAATTACTTCCAAATATTAAAGGCTATTATTCATCATCTTAAAGTAAAAAATCCAAACTATCTGTTTCTGGATTGCAGCAGCAAGAGATTTTATTGGATTTATTATTGTCAGAAAGAAAAGTATAGAATTAATTATCTTAACTTCTCTTATCTTATCTGTAACCTCACTAGTCCTAATTACTTTGTATTTCTTAAATGTATAGCGGTATTGAAGATACTCAAATACATTTTACAGAAGATTTAAGACTATGAATTACTTCTGTAAGCACTGCAGTATAATGGAAGCAATCTACTGTATATGGGCTCATATTTGGGAGTATAAAAATACATTATATAAAAAGCTATTGCAAGTTATACTGAAGGTAGTGTACTGTTTACACTAACCAAATTATGTGGTGAATCTTTTATTGTGATGGGATCACAGAGCAATAAAAATAAATACATTTTGAGCGTTCACAATGTAATTATTGCATTACACTGAAATTCTTTTCCACCCTTAGTGCAGTGCTATGGCAGTTTTGTACATTCACTTTATGCAAAGTATGGTCCAGTTTGATCCAGACATTGTTATACAGGAGCATGTCTCACACTTCACAGGACGGTCTCTAGACAGTGTGCACATATATTCATACTTAAATATATATAATTTGTCTTTTAAAATGCAATCACTTGCACTGCAAAGTCAACCCAATTATCACTTTATTCTCACACTATGCTGTTTTTTTAAGCCAAAAAGACGGTAGTGATGCACTTTGTCCACAGTCTCCACAGTGTTAACGTATCACTCTAAACAGCAGATATGCACCCCTGAAGCTGTTTCAGCTTTAACAAACTAATTAAAGGTTCCTTTAAATAAATAAAATGTCCATTTCCAATAATTCCAAAATTTGCAAGTCAGTGACTGCATATTGGCAACATTTCTATCCCCCTGGCTTTGGAATTGCAGATGTTTTTGCCCTCTGACCATTTGGTTTATATATGAATGAAGTTTCCTGCCGATACTTTCTCTTTTGGAGAGGCCAGCACAATACATACTGTGAATCAAATTAACCAGGCCAAGGGAGATTATCTCTTGGCAGGTTTAATGTAGATCTTCTTGGTGATAATGGAGGGAAAATGAAGGGAATAGCCAACCTGATCCGTGTCTAACCTCAAATGTAATAGACTAAGTCCAGGTCAAGATAACCATCTCTGTCTGAGCTCACTGAGAGCAGGTTATGGAGTCCACGTGCCACAAGATTTATCCAAGCTATTTAAAACACACTTGGGTATACAGTGAAGTTAAATACAATTGTGAGAACAACAAAGCTTCATAGTGTGTTTTTATGTAATATTTATGGAGTATTTTATTGATATATCCTCACATCGCCAGCCAGACCAGAACTCGCACTTAATCAAAAGTGGATATAAGCCTTTTAGTATAGTTCTCATTTCATATGATTAATATTAAACAGTCTGATCAGCTTCGTCGTGTCTAAGCATGTCTATAACTGATTAACGTGATTAACATTGGGTAGAGACACTTCACAACAGAAAATATCTATTGGTGCTGGCCTTGAGTAACTGTTGTTTTTATATTTAAATTTGAATTGCTATTGATATGTTTGTGCATATCAAACATAACATGCTGTATGTCTGGATGGATTCTTGACTGCAACATTTAAAAACAGCATTTTTACCAGCGATAGAACTAAAGCTAAATAGTTAAATTGCTAAATTATTTATTACAATGTAAATTTGGCTAACGTTAGCTGCTTGCTGTTAAGAATATACCAGTTACTGACTCTGGCAACTATGTGTAATGTTCTAAATAGTGAAAACTTTTTTAGAATTATGTTCTATTAATTACTGTTTAAATTCAGATTTTCAACTAATTTTCAACAAATAAATTGGAAAACAGAATAGAATAAAGAAACATCCAAATATTGCAATTTTCACAGAGATCATGAAAAAATTAAAGTCACAACTCAGTTTTTTTTCTACTGACACTTTGCTTTACAGTGAAAATGTTTGGTTGAAGATCACATCTGGGGTCCTCTGTTAACTATTTAAGGAATATAACCTCCCCTGTCACTGATCTAAAGTGATAATTGGTGATAATTCAATCTAATATTACACCAAATAAACATACATTTAAACATAATTCAGGTAAATAATTTCAAGTCAAAGATGACACATTCAGAACAACATAAATAGGTGTCATATGGCTACTGATTGTTATACTGTTCTTATATAGTTATAGTTTATAAGTATAAACTAATCTCCATAAACATTTGCCTTTTTTATTATAAATATTAATATGCTGTCAAACCAACTATCTTGAAATTCTTTTTCTTTTTTTCATAATTTATCATTCATTTAAAAATTGTAATTACCAGTCTTAATTGTAATTATCAAATTAAACATAAGCACCATAATAATGCTAAATAAAGCTTGAATTAACGTTATGGTAATGTAAAACCTATTATTATTTGAATATTTAAATATAACATTTTTGGATAGTTTAAGAAAGTTTAATCTTCATCTACACAACATGATTTTATCCATTTAAAAATGTCATCATTGTGCATCCGAGAGCATTTAGAACTTTGCAGTGACCCAACCTGGGCATGGTTGGTTGTCTGGCTAGAAGCTACTGCATAGACATTAGGCCAGTGTGACAGAAGTCCTCGCACAGGCAGGAATTTCTCCTGACACAGCAGCAGTCTAAAATGGATGGATCTTTACAGCAGCCTGAATCTGCTTCACACACTCTCCACAGCCATTTAGACAGAAGCCTAGAATGAGTAGACCTGTGGCTGCTGTTTTTTTTTTTTCTTTGAAGAGTGAGGAGAATTTTTTAAAACTCCAAACGAAAGTTTAGACACAAATATACACAATAAACTCAAGAGACAGAAAGCACATAACACATTTTGGCTCGATTATGAGAAGAGTCATACTAAAACCACAATATTACCACTAATATATTTTGCCAAAAATATAAACACATAAAATGCAGATGTTGCAATATAAAGATGTTTGCATAATAGTTATTAGTGATAAGAAGTCAAAAATTGCCTAATTATATCAATTAGTGTCATAGACGCAATACGAATGCTAATGCTCATTGTCCGGGCTCGACTGGGGAAACCCTGCATGACCTTCAGTGGGTCTCTTGGATGAATCAAATTAGGTGTGTGTGATAGTCCCTATCCCACTTCTCCCTTCTTTGAGAATGTTTGAAGGCTTACATTGTCTTCCACTGATTAGTCTCGCCTTGTTATTGCCAACCTCACTTACAGAAATTGGTGGCTCACATGCAGAGGTGGGTAGTAACGAGTTACATTTACTCCGTTACATTTACTTAAGTAAGTTTTTGAAAAAAATGTACTTCTAA
>JAUMHL010000011.1:15471816-15487704 GCA_032362345.1 Sandelia bainsii
ATTTTTACTCATTGTTTATTTTATTATTTGGAAATACTAGAATTTGCACATCATTTTATATTTTTGTCTGTCTGATTACATCATTTTAAAAAATAAATAAATCAGACATTACGATCAAACAGTTACTCATTACTTGAGTAGTCTTTTCACCAAGTACTTTTTTATTACTTGAGTAATTTTTTAGATGACTACTTTTTACTTCTACTTGAGTAATATTATTTTGAAGTAATGATACTCTTACTTGAGTACAATTTTTGGCTAGACCACCTCTGGTCACATGATAATCACACTCTATTAGGCAATGGGTACACACTGCTGTCCACACACATTGAACCACAAATTCCATTACTGTACTGTAGGCGTTCCCTCTGACTTTCAATTTGTGCCTAAAACTGTAGGTCCCTTTGTGATGAATAACAAAACTCAGTGCAAGTGCTACATTATGAAAAGTCATAGTTTCATGTTTGACTTTTAAAACAACAACACTTTCTATTGAAAGGGGACTGTGTGGTTTCCATATTCTTAAGTGCTTTACAGAAATGGTTCATGCAGTCACCGCAGAAGGAAAATAAAAAAAGACCATACACAAGCATATCAAAAGTTAGCCTTGTACGTTTTTATTAATAATGGTATTGAAATTGAGAAATTGACTTGGCAAAGCAGTACAAAAGGAGGAGGATCAGTCAATAGAGAGCCTCTCATTTGTTAGATGAATTGAAAGAATATATGGATCCATCTGTCCATTATCTTAACTGCTAATCTTAATCTTAATGGTTGCAGAAAGTGCTGGAGCCAGTGTCAGCTGTCATTGGGTAGAAGGCAGGGTATACTTTGGGCAGATTACCAGTCCATCAAAGGGGGACATATGCATATACTAAGAATAAATTACTTTGGTTTGTAAGTACATCAACAGGTGTAAAAGTTTAACCCGTTCTCATTCCTGTGGTGTCATATTCTAGACGCAGAATACTGGACGCGGCGCGGTATTTGATATGCCTCAATTGACGCCCCTAACACACACTGGCGCGAATTTCTTTCCAATCATTTTAGTTTGCGTAAAAGTGGAGGTAATCTGCATAAAATAGTTATAATTCCTAAATGGTAAATGCAATTTTGTGAAACCTTTGCTGAAAAAAGCTGAAAGTCTAGACTTTGATCAAAAAATGTGCTGCAACGTGGTTTAAGTGGCCAGATAACACTAGTACACGATGGCAGTGTTTAAGGTAGCAGTCACTGTTTTGCTTCCACTATGCAAGTGGGAAAGAGTAGACTGTGCCCCTAGGCACAAGGACCTTTATTGCCATCTAACCATGGGTATATTTATACCAGGGATGGCTAACGCTGGTCCTCGAGAGCCACTGTCCTGCTTGTTTTCCCATTATCCCTGCCTTACCCACTTCTGATTACCTGGATCAGCTGTATTTAGCCAACCAGAAGCTGTGAGAGCAGAGATGGTTGTAAAACAACCAGGAAAGTGGATCTCAAGGACCCTGATTAGCAATCCTTGATTTATCCTTTAACAGGATAATACTATATATGATGACATGAAATTCAATTTCCCAGGACCCCAAATTCACAAATATCAGTAACTCAAGCAGTCTTAACAACAAATGATCATGTTTCTATTTGTACAGTGAATCTATATGGTTTCGTTAAGAGAAGGATCTGCTCATTAGTTGTGATTGATTGATGGAGATTAGCAGGGATTTGAAATGGAACGTAGCCCGGTAATGGTGAATAGCTAAACGATGGGGCCAAACATGCTGAACATGATTTTACTTCCTCTCATGGTGCTGCCCTTTGCTATCAAAACTGAAAACAATAGATTTCTCATAAACAAATGTGATGTATAAAGGTGACAAATGTATATATTAAACATATCACTGAAAATATCAAGGAGACTCGGGATGTCTACGAGGAAAAATGTTGAGGGAGTCAGGTCTCCACTGTCCAATGGGAATGTCAAAGCTTAAAATGTCCATTATTGCTACAACTGGACTTGGAATATGACGCCATGGGAATGAGAACAGTTTGAAAATTATATATCTTGTAATTTTAAAGATCTAGCCATCAGTTCATGTAATACATATAACTACTTATCCTGAAGAGGGGGGCTGGAGGCTGGACACCCTGAGCAGGTCGCCAACGCCAATGTATCACATCACAATTAAAAAGACTTTTCTAGTTTCCGCTCTATCTCTGCTCAGCCAAGCTTGAATTACATATGTCTGGCTGAAAGTAGAACACAGGCAGAACATAAACGGTGTGGGTAGGTTCTGAAATCCTCTTCTGTGAATTTGTGATGAAAACACAGATTGTCACCATATGGCAGTGCATGGTATGACACAATGTGTGCCATATCCTCCTAGCAGGAAAAGAAAATGGCACAATATTGCACACAGCAAATAAATTATCAAGGCTTGAGTCAAAGCAAGAGGATTTTGTTTCAGCCCCATTTTGTGTGAAAAGCAGAATCTAGGAAGCCCAAAACTGAAACTTTTTGCATCCAAGCACCTTTAATATCACACTGTCCACACCAAAGAAATCACAAAATTTCTCTTACAGCATTCTTTAAGAGATTCACCTCAGTGAGGAGAATTTTGTAATGCTCCTTTCATATTCTCTTCATTTATGTTAATTTTTTTTCTTCAGGTATGCATAGTTTAATACTAATACTGAAACTCCTGTATGTCACACAAATTGCTTTCAAGGCCAGGGGGAAATATAAACCTACATCAAAATAAAATGAAACCCAACTTGACCAAGCCCAGAAGAACTAAGAAAGCAGTTCAAGCTTGTCGTTTTGGGTTTGGCTGAGTGTAATCTAATTTCAAAGCTAAGATTTAAAATATCATCTAAAGGGCAAGCAACCGATAACTGAAGTGGACACAGAACAAACTGTGTAGTCAGTTATTCAAATGATATAATAACAAGGTTCAACCACCTTAAATGTGATACATACTCACAAAAGAGCACATAAAACTATCAAACAGATACAAGTTTAGATGAAGTCAAAGCTGTGATTTTCATGGATGATTATAGGCAGAAGATAAATAAAATGGACCAGAACTTAACACCCAGTATTCCTCAGATCTTAAGAAATAAGAAATGCAACTTATGTGTTTTATTCTATCTTAAAAAACATGAGTGCATTATAATGCTGTGAAGTATTTGCCCTTTCTTGATTTTTTTTTTTTTTGCGTATTTGTCACACTTAAATGATTCAGATCATCAAATAAGTTGTAATATTACACAAAAGTAACATGATTAAATACAAAATGCAGCTTTTAAATGATGATTTCATTTAGACCTGGGGGATTTGCCATAATTGATGAAACCAAAAATTCTACGCTCAACCAGAGAGCCCTGAAGGAGAAACACACCATAAGGTCCACCTGTGAATGGCTCAAAAATACAAAATTCAGGCTTTGGAGTGGCCTAGTCAAAGTCTAAATCTGATTGAGATGCTGTACCATTATCTTAAACAGGTTGTTCATACTCGGCAACCCTCCAGTGTGAATTAAGACAATTCTGCAAAGAAGAGTGGGCCAAAATTCCTCCACATTGAAGTGAAAGAGTCATTGTCAGTTATTACAAATGCTTAGGTTTAGGGGGCATTTACTTTTTCACATAGGGTCAGGCAGGTTTGAATAGATTTTTATCTCTTAATTAATGAAATCATCATTTAAAAACTGCATTTTGTGTGTGCTTAACAATCTGAAGTGTGACAAATATGGGAAAAAAAAGGTGGCAAATACTTTTTCACAGCACTGTACATGTGTCATTTTTTTTTTTAAGCCATCCTCACACATTCATTTTGCCATGGATCAAATTGCACTCTGCACTTTTCTAACTACATTTACAGGCAGTTAATGAGTTCACATCAACATTTTAAAGCAAAGTTTTGGATTGTAATCAACATGTTGCCTAAAGCTAAATTATGATTCATTCTGAGGGGAACTAATTCAATCATGGCAATCCTTCCACAAGTTGCTGAGATACTCATTAGGGTTTATCCACTTAGCAACACGTAAACACATAGTCTTAATCTATAGAATTTTATGGAGGTTCACCCAGCTTGACTCAATGACACCCAAGCAAAAGTCAGAAGCTCATCAAACTTTGTATAACTCATCCTCTGACTACCATGCATTTAAGTCATATTTCACCTCAATTTGTCCAATACTAAGGCTACTGGAAATATTTCAGTCTAGATTACTGTGGTAAACTGCTCAACACTGCGGTCCACAGAACAACCTCACTAGGGTGGCCAAAAAATATATGTATACTTTTGTCTCTTATGCAGTACAAAATGGCCTGCTAATATCACAGTGTCTCTCGATGGTGGCAAAGGTGCAAAATGTTTCAGTCTATCTGAGCTCATTTTGTAGCATCAATTATAACCTTGTGCAGTGTGGGCAATCTCATTTTTATTCTGATAGGCCCATCAGAACCACCAACAAGAATTTAATCTGTTATAAAAAAAAAAAAGATAAGGTGTAAATACCTGACTATTACTATTTCTTCCACATACCTGACAACATGTGGGTGGACTGGATGTAATAATTGTATAAAATCAGAGCTTTAACAACACAGCAGTGCCCACTTACTCCAACTCAGAAGTGAAAATGGGTCAAATTGACCTGTAACAAAATAGGACAGGAAATATGTCAGGAGTATGGATCTGTTGTGTAAATGTAACATGTATGTTGAAGTTGATAGTCTGGATCTAATCAATTGGACTATAGTGAAAATTATGAGTTGCCATAGCTCTGCACAACAAAAAAGTACCAAAAGTAGACATTATAAAATCTAAAATCAACATGATTCTGTGCGATTCTGCATGCATTTTGTAAATTGTAATTTTGCTGAATAGTTTCTTAGAGGTTTGATAGAAGCTTAAACAGGGGTGGTGCTCACTGAATCAAATACAATGTATAGTTTAGTTGTTTTTTTAAAGACCCTCTCTTCTCTTTCACTGACCACATTTGCTACATACTGAACAGCAAAATGGACCATCAGTACATAAATCATCAAAAATACACTAATTCCATCCTAGTAGCAATAAATGAATGCTTAACTGCTCTGCCTTTTTAGTCTCTTATCAAACATTAGCTTGTTAATATCCCACATAAACATGCAGTAGATCTGCAGTTGAACTGTTCAGAGCAGTTAAACAGTTAAACCCATCTCATCTCAAATTTGTAGGAAGTGGTTATTATAGTGGGTAAAATATGAAGCACTCTTCCTCTCTTCTTCTTCATTTCACTTACCCTGCAGTTAGGAGTAAATGCAAGGAAGACAAAGGTCGTACTTACCATTAACTTTTTACAGGGAAATCTTGCCACTATGAGATTCGGAGGTTCTCGACAACTACAGAGAGTTCCTTTAGAATTGGAGAGTTATTCACCAAACATAAAAAATATTCTTTGTTCTGGAAAATTAGTGTTTTGTGGTAATGAAAGCTGGAAATTTGGAAATGTTTCTAGGTGTGAGCTAGTAACATTGCAATTAATCAATTTGCTCTGTACAGCCTAAGATTCCCCCTCCAAAAAAAAAAAAAAAAAAAAATCTAATTTATAAAGTTCTACTTTGCAAAAACTGATTATAAATTGCCATTCACATGTCAAGATAGTCAAGAAAACATACATTTTCTTTTGGGGACAAAATTGTCAATTGCCTTGATGTGTTTAACTGACTTACTGTTTGTTATACAGTACTACACAGGTAACTGAAAGGTAACTGGTGCTTTCACTGACTTAAGGATGCACACATACTCGTGCCATAAGATTGGTTTAAATATTCATTTATATTCAATCACAGACTTCAATTTTGGTGTGCTGGGGCAGACATTGTATTGTGTAATAAATACTAATCCTTAAATATTAGCATAAAAAAAATCATTCAATTTCATGAGTTCTTTAATAACAGTTGATATGTTGATAATGACTGACCCACTGATGGATAGAGGCCATTAATGCCTTGAACATATTGTAGGATTAGCCTCAGTGCAGTAGAGAGAATTCTGTCATTATATGTAGCTATTGCCCTTTCTCTGTTTTTTTCTCTTAATTGTGTGAACTTTAACCCCTAATGACATTTTCTTCTAAATTCCAATGGTGTGACCCTTTTGTTCTATCTCGTTTTTCCCCCATTTGTAGTCCTTATTTAGGGGACCTTAATTGAATTTGGCCCATGGGGCATTAATCTTGGGGCAGCATGTTCAGACACTGGAAATTGGATCCAGGTCAGGTTTTTACATGTTGTAATTAAGGTCACAAGGGGCAAGAGGAAGACGGAGGAAATATAATGCAAATTGAGGGATGGAGGACCACATAAAGACAGGGCAAAAGACGGGAGAAGTGTGGAAGTGGGGAAATTTGAGCACTGCGGCTGTTTGGAAGAGCAGTGAAAGAAAATAGAGAACAAACATGGAAGTACAAGAAAATATTAGAGCAAAAAGTCTGAAGGAAGAGAGAGGGGAGAGTGAGAAAGGATGCAGTGAAATAGGGTGAACAGCAGTTAGACTGTGGCATATTGTTTTTAGTTTATTTGCTTTGCATTTGCTGACCAAAGGTGTTTTGCTACTATGAACACAGCCAAAGGGCCTGTGATTACAAATATGAGATTGCCTTTTCATTTCTGCCCGCTTATGCTTGTCATATCTTGCTTAACCTCTCTGCGTTTCTCTCTCTGTTTCTCTGTCTCTCTCTCTCTGTGTGTTCTTGTCTGCTCACCAGAGAGACAAAATCAGGCAGTGAGGGGAAACTGATGAAGACAGGGAGATGTGGAAATAGAGGATAGAGGATAGGATGTTGAAGGAGGGGGGGTTTGAGAGATGAGGCCCATCAGGAGATGAGTGTAACAGGAGTAGAATGATAATGACCAGTGAGCCCTTGCTTTCCGCTGCTCTGTCTCTCTACAGTCACAGTGTCACAGGTAGAGCATGCATGTACTGTAACGTCTAATCTAGTGCCTGCCTACAACTGGCCTCTATACTCTTCTACTCGGTACAACAATGCAATAAGCTGCTAGAAATCCCTTGAGGGACCAAGGAGCTCCAACAATTATCACATGGAACATCAAAGGGATAGCACACTCATAGACTTAATCATCCCCTTCTACACATATATATGACACACATATACTCATATACACTTTTTGAGATGAAGCAGTCTTGTTTCATATCTTATTTCTACAGTCTTAGCATTGTTCGATTACATAAAGCTCATGAATACTCACTCTGTGATAAAAGCATTCCATGCGACGAGTTAAAACCACGCTCTAGTCCACACTCCCTCTAATGTTCTCTAAGCATTTAAATGTAGACTCCAGCAAAATTGAAAGCTGAATAAGTACATTTTCAGCCGCATATTTAATAGTCTTTTTAGGGGTGGGGGGAAAAAAGAAGCAGCACCAGCAGCAGCTCTGGCTGGCCAACTAGAATGAAATGTAATGAACAAAAATAATCACTTTTCTCTTTCACAGTTTCTCTGTCCTGGAGAAAATTTCTGCATTTAGTAAATAAAAAGAAAGAAGGGGGAGCTAATCTCTCTGCTGGGAGAGGAGGACGTTCTAATGAAACATGTTGACACATGTATTAGAGGCTGCCATAATTGAATAAGGGGATTTGGAAGAGAGAGAGAGCGAGAACATTATTAAGATATGTGGGGATTTAAAATGGCAGAGAACAGAGGCGAGGCCAACTGAGTCAAACCAACGACTAGAAACATCTCTTTCAATTTGGTTTGGGATGAAGAGGCTTTGTTTAATTTTTACCTCTCTGTTTATATACAGTGGTGTGGACAGCTTTTTTCCCTTAATAAATGAAATCATCATTTAAAATTTTCATCAGTTATTTAAAATAGTAAAAAAATGAATTCATCTCCGACTTTTTGCCTCATCTTGAATTTATCTAATGTACTTGAATTAACCATGTGTAGGACCAGTTATATTTGCAAACTGTTTGTTTTTTCATTTGCTGAAAAGGGAAAAAAGGTTTAAAGTTGGTTTGAAGCTTCTCTGCCCGTAAGAGGTGGAAAAGGATCATCTAAAAGAAGCAAGGCGTGCTGTATCCAGACATACCAGGACTTAACAGCATGTTGTCTCATTCCTGTCTTTGGCATGCATTCATAGAAATAGTCAGTTGTTATTCTGGATGTTCGAGTTGGTTAAAGTTACAGCTACATAAAGAATACATAGTTAACTCTCGCTATTGCTAAATGCAGTTGTAATGGTCACATCACTTTTACAACAATGCACCCAGTCATTGTTCCAGATTGCCATAAAGTAATCCTAAATATGGAAGCGCGCACTACTACATGCCGACATGTCCCTGCCACACATTAGCTGAGATTATTCTTTAACTAGGCGATGGTGCCCCTCCTGGCCTATCATTTACCATACTGTGACTGCACTCAGTCCTTTCCCCTTGAGTGTTTCAGTCATCTGGCTAATTAGTAGATAGTCACACTTTTCAAAACCCTGCCTCTTCCTCACCCCCTATAATCCCCCCACTGCATGCCATTTAAAGAAGTAAATACTATACTATACTATAGACAGAATTAGATAGACATTAAAATTAGTTTCAGCTTATTTTTACTTTATTTAGATCTGTGTTTTTAAACTTTCTGTTTAATTTTAAATTTGAACTTAGTTCATAACTTTTGCATAGTCAAAAAGAAGCGGTTCAGGGTGCATTTCACTGCGTGTTGTACTTGTATAACTATGCATGTGACAAATAAAGAATCTTGAATCTTGAATATTACAAAATGTACAGTCTGAGGTGGTGTATCTATCAAAAATATTTGGAAGACTCTGGCGTTGTTTACAGGAAGGTCTGTTAAGGACCTCATCTCAATGTGCAAATGTAGCCTGAAACCCAAAACTGAAACCTCAGATCGTGATGGCACAGCTCAGTGACTGTAGGAAGAGAGATTGCACGACATCTTTCAGGTCATGACCTTTCCCGGCTGAATCAGCAGAGTTTCTAATTCCTCTCCAAACATTTGAGTAATGACTCTCAAAGCTTGTCCTCCAAATGACTCCTTTCCTAGGACTGATCAAATCTAACTATCTTATCTCCTAATGAGCTTAATTGGGCAGGTGATCTGTGTAGTGAAATGTTTTAACATATTACTGAGGCTTGGTGAACCAAAATAATTCCCCCTAGTTAAGATAAGAAGCGTGTGCCAACTGTGTGCGTTGCTCTGCATTGAGGTGAACTGACAATAAGCCAGACAGCCAAGTCCTTTATCGTATTGGAATTTGCAGCGTTTAATTTTAAAAGGAAGAACTAATAATTTAACTGGCTTCAATACAAACTTAAATTATACCACTTTGTCACAGGTAAAATTGCAATGTGCTCGTACTGATCAGTAGTTGACACACATCACACACAACATCCTTTTTGCTTTTATATTGTTCCTAAATGAAAAAAAAACTAAACTTTTATTGTTTAACTTTTATATCCATATTTTCTTAGGAGCTAAGAGAATAAATGCACAATGTCATCTTGCTAATGAAAAGGAAAGCTTGTGAAAGATTGTCGCAGCCCCTTTGAATTAAACATTTTACACTGGGCAAAATACTCAATTTTGCCCCTTGTTAATTTTGAGAATTCACAGGGCAGTGGGTGGTTTTGTGCTTGCTGGAGCATACAAGCAGAGGCAATGAGGCAAGTGGAATAACATTAAAGCCCCTTGTTTGGAACAGCAATCCACAGAGCAGGTAGATGGGCAGGGAGGGACGTAGACGACGATGGGGGGACATTTGTGTTGGCAGCTCTGATCAAGTGCATAACTAATCACTGCTGCTCCAAATGTCAGCAGAGACATTGGGCTACCGTGATGGATGCCTTCTTAGCTGAGATCACAAGAAATATCAAATTACAGGACCAGATCAAACCAAGGGCTAATTTTCCCAGCGAGCGCCACGGGACAGATATTATGAAGAGGAAGAGGGGTGGAGGGAGTAGGGATAACAAACTGAACTAGAAGGCATTGAAAGGGGGAAACAAAGAAGCCATCAGTCAGAGGAGAGAGCCTTTGTGTAGTCTGTGCTTATAGTGTGGATTGAAAACAAAATAGGTGCTGAAATGTTTCCACAATCACATTCATAAATAATGTTATAACTGTTTCTCTGCGTAGGAATGGTTTGCATTCCCAATTCCAATTTGCAAGCATTTTTCAGTTCTATTATTTATTAAGTGCAAATTCTTTTAAAGAAAAAGATGCACTTAAGAATTACACAGCACTTAATGTATGTGACATTCTGTATGTGCAAACAGAATGAGGTCAATGAGCTCTGAGATTTTCACTTGCACGTCTAATCTGAGCTGTGAAAACTGATGCGCACTTCAGTGAATCCCATTTCTTTAAATAAAATGACTTCCATTGGTAGCTCATGCACACACTGGCAACAGGTCTGTTTCCTCTAGTGGCTGTTCTTGTTTTACCTGCACTGCTCTCTGAGCATTTGTGTGAGGGTATGAATTTTTACAACAATGCCCTCCTGAGGAAATTTAAAGTAAAACAGTATACAAACATTGCTCTCTCAAACTAATTGTTCTCTCTTATTTCTTACTTATTTATCAAATTGTATCCATCTGTATATGTATCTCTGTTCAAATATCCAGTTTGATTACACTTGTATTTGTACTGGTATATACCATATTATGTAATTATGGACAAGCACAATTAGAAATTATTACCAGATCTAAAACAAATTAGCTCATTTTCATTTCACAGCAAATAATTGGCCGTTTTGTTTGCACATGATGCACTGCAGTGTAAGCCATAGAGCATGTGTATCATGCACTTCACTACACACAAGACCACAAGTATGATGATGTCAGTGATTAAGCACTAAGTTAATATGTTTATAATACAGAAAGGAAATTACATTAAAAGATGAGGAATTTATATTTATGAGGAAATTATATTTAAAAAGACGCTTAAAGATATCCATATTGTTTCTAGAACCTGCATCTATTCTTTATCTGTACGCACGACCCTATGAGTTACTTAAGAAAAATGCAAAACTCCTGTTATTATACAGTCATGAGATTACTTCAGATCAGCAATGTAACAGAAAATCTCCAATAGTATGTCAGTACTGCACTGAGGGAATTACAAATTGGTTAAACTGTTGTTGAATTGACTTTGATCTTTTAGCACAGAGGCAGATCACACTATGTTTCCTTCTGTGAGAAATTTTCACTTAGTCGGTGAATGGGTTTAGATGTGAACCTTATAACAGCTACTAGAGTGATGAGAGGGTAGCCATTTGTACTGTGCACTAGTTAAGGAGATTTGGATCAATGCCTTCCCTACTCTGTTCTGCATCCACCAATTAATTATTCAGTTTATGCCACTCAGCACCCTTTACCCCATCCCTACCTTTTTTGCCTTCAGGAAAAGCTCATCATGTTTTTATGATATTACTTTAATTTATACCTGTCAGTCTTCTTTTCTTCTTCTCCTGCAACACAGTCCACCTCACTAGTGACACTGTGGCAACAGAGGACTAACTTTCACATTTTGTTTGCAACCTGCCTTCTGAACTTACAAGGCTACCCCTAACCCCTACCAAGTCATTGTTTAGTAAGCTCTTAGCTATCCCAATACATTACATTGCACCAATTGTAAGAATGTGACACCAATTCTTTTTCAGAAATCTCTTAAATTAACTGTGCTGTGCAAGTTAAGTTTTGAATTGCAGGGAAGACACAACTACCTGCTGTAATAATTACAAATATATATAAGTAAATAAATATCTGTTTGAAGCTACAGTTGCCCACTCCACTGATTTAGCATGACACTTACATAACTGTTGCTGCAATATTATAGATGTTGATGCAACATAAAGCCACTAGCCTTAAACAGAGATGAGGAGTAAGGATACAGATGTCTTGTGATCTCACTTCTTTGTAACTCCATACCCCCTTTTTTTTATTTCCAACCTTATAGTCTTCAGCTTAGCTGACTACATTAATGAGACTTCTGGAGTTACTTTTGGAGCCACAAAATCCTATATAACTTATAAAAAAAAACTTATTCATTAGTGAAAGCTAAACAGACTTTGATAACAATAGAAATTCTAATTTGGTCTGCTAATTCCACCAGACATGTGCTCAGACTCATCAACCACTTTATTAAAGTAGTACTCAATTTTAGTACAAAGATATATGTAAGAAAGTCAAGTGGGAATGTACTATATGCTGGGACTGGATATACAGAAAATAAAATAATATTAAAATAGAATAATAAAATATAAAGACTTGTTTTAAATATGTCTATCCAGTATTAAAACATTTAACACTTTATTACCAGTGTGGCAACTTATCACCTTTGGAAACCAACCTGAGACTACGTCTAGATTAAGCCGGTAGATCTGTTAATGTGTCTCTCCGTTTTGGCTTTCAGTTCACAGTATTCTTCTAAACAGCCTCCGGAGTGTGTAAATATGAGAATGCCGGCTTAGCATTGTGGTGGAAAGCTGTTATATCGGTGTCCTAAGATGCTGGCACTAACATTTCACTTATTCATTTTGATTGTCCATCTTAACAAAGAATCCCAATTTGCCTTTTCTCCATACTGTTTTCAGCTTGTTCTGTTATGAAGCGCTAACTTAAAACTTTTCACAATATTTCTTGTAGCGTGCTCATTATAATCAATGCCGGGAACAGAAATTGAAATAGTGTATCATTTCTTCTTTGCTTGTTTGTAAAACTTATTCTAATATTTAAATACATAATGAACGCACAAGTGTAAATGCTGACTTCTAGAAGCATGTTTAGAGTAAATCCTCAAAACATCCACAGTGAATAACATATAACACTGCTACCATCTGTGAGTCAGATGTTATGCAAAGTGTCAGTTACAATCACTTTGACCCTGACAATTAATTGGTAGATTAATCAACTAATATTAAGTGAATAATTGAATCAAGTGGCAGAGCTTGGCAACAGTAACCGCAGTCCATTAACTGCAGCATTATAGCATTAGTCCAATCACATCTAACAGAACAAGCACACTAATCATAAAGGAACAGAGAGGAGGCCTTGATAGTGGACCACTCCAGCATGTACAAAGTACCCTTCTTAACCTCTTGCAAAGTAGCAAAGCATACTGAAATGTGGCTGTTTTGTCCTCCTCCATTTGATTCTACCTTTATGCATAGATAGGTCAATGTGTGCCAAATCCTTTAGTTTCCTTTTAAATATGTCTTCATACTCATTCATTCTCCTTAATGGTTTTTGCCTTTCGCCTCTTCCGGTCTTTTAAGTTCATCCATCCACAATTTCTCCATTATGGTCTTTGTGGAATTGGCTAGACATTTTAAGTCTCTGGCAGGCATCCTTTCAAATTTACTTATGCCTTTCATCATGCCAATCAGGCACTTTTCTTAACAACTTTCAAATGAGCAGGAAGATTGTGGATATATCCAACTGAGCAGCTGATTAAATCTGTTTATTATACAGATGATAACCATCTCACAAAATGAAACCACTGAAAAGGCAACACACACACATTTTGAGGCATGTCAATTAACTTACAGCATGTAATGAGATGCCGTCACAGTGAACAGGGAAAGACAAAAGTAAAAGTGACAGTAATGTTTGTCATGTGAATTGTATGCAATGTGCTTTGCCTCGAGTAATTATAGTGTAATTATCTTCTTACGTTTGCTTTGTTTGCATGGCAGAAATATCCCTTACTTAAATACTATTTTTCTCTTTGGTTTTATTGTCATAGACCCCTTAGGGCAAAACAATATATTACAAGATGAAACTGACATTTTAATACTGCATTGTGGAGAAAATATTTCCTTGCCTGCCTGTTTTATCATTTATCTTTGCGTGTAACCTCCACTTTCTGATAAAAATCGTTTCAAGACGTATCGTGTGTAGGGTCCACAGTTTACTCTTAACTGACGCACTTAGACAGTTTCAGTGGCAGACTGAAATTACACATTGTTCTTGTGGGGGCTCTAATGGCATATTGGGAGGACTTTGGTGTTTTGCAAGAAAAAAAAGCAAAGCGTCTAATGAAATCAACGATCAAATCTGGATGTTTTCGGTGACAGTTTTGATAATGGAAACATAAAGAGCAGCTCATTATGGTAAAAGAGGCAGAAAGCAGAACTAAGCCATACAGGCTGTAAATGCTGACACCTCAACTGAAAATCCTGAAAGATAAGTCAGTCTTTTACTGCTAGCTAAGGATACAGTGTTACATACAGTGGAAGTTGGAAAAAGAAACTGTATGCTTATAGCATGTAGCTTTAATACGTTTGTCATGTTTTTGTGTGGTTGTGTATGTTTGTGTCTAAGCATGTGTGTGTGCATGTGTTCTGTCAAGAAGCACTTGACATCAGAGAAGAGGTATGGGCTGAGGGTAGCAGAAGGGGATTTGGTGAATTACCAGGCTGCAGCCTCAGCATTGAGTCCAGAGGATTAGAGTAAGGACTGGAGTCCAGGAAAGAGATGTGCAGACGCACGAGGAGAAGGGGATCAGTATGTGTGTGTTTGTGTATGTGAAGCATTGGCTGCAAGTACTATCCAGCAACTAAGAGGTACCATGTCATATCAGAGGCGAGCACCCTCAAGGTCACTGGGATGCACAGAAACCATGATGTGTGCGGTGCCAGTTGAAATGACTGCACTATAAGACACTGAAATGCAACTTATAAAAAGCACACAATATTATAGACAATGTGCATTTTCTCTCTGATGGGATTAAACACAAACCACAAAGCTATCAGCCAGCATCAGTTCTTGACACACAATCACTTTTTGGCACTACTTTGGACTAAAATATGGTGCGTCTGGTACAGCCCCGGTTAAAAACGAGCTGATCATCACTGCTCCGTACATATTTTCAACACTTATCTTTGCTAACAAATAGTATCAGAACTCAAGAAGAACAAAATGCACAAAAATCATTAGTCTGATTAGTAAACTATATCTCAGGCTGTATCTCAAGTCTGTAAAAGCTGTTTGAAAAGATGAGTCTTCAGAAAGCTTGCACAATAGTAAATATTTGCATAAGCTGAATGTCGCCACTCAAAATGTATCAGCGCGTACACTTGCAGATACTTTGGATGAAAAGTAGACCCCTTCTCCTCTCTTAGATTTTTTTTTTTTTTTTAGCTGAAAGGTGACAAATTTGCAGTCCTATATTTGCTGACATTGCATGGAACCACTTTATTATTGCTCTTTGAAGTTATAATGGGAAGTTTGCAAACAGGCGGACAACTACATAAAAAAATATTGTGGACACACATTCAATCACAAAATAAGATTGTCACGACGTCCACTCCTGAACAGAAGGATGTCATTATGTACATAAGGTACAAACTGCTGTACACTGTATCACTCAGTTAGTCAACCACATTAGGGAAACCAGTCAGTACTTAAGAACATTCTTTTTTTGCCCCTAGATCAATAAATGACATGCTTTGTTTCAACCTTATCTAGAAACACAAAAACACTGTTTTCTTTTGTAACACATTTTAATTTTTTTTTTCCTCTTTAAGCTATTGAGACTTTTTGTTCCAAATTGCACTCAAATAGGGCAATGATGACAATTGTAACCGTCAGTCTTGTGTCTTCAGCACGAGCCATTTGAGCCTGCTGGTCAATGAGGATCCGAAGGACCAATGGTTCCTCAGAAAATCACTTTAGCTATCAACTCAGCTCATTTGCTCAACTATATCACCGTTACCTGCAACAGAGCTTTCTCCTGTCTCCTGTGAATGTAGCAAGATAAAAAGAAATAAATACTGTACATGTTTATTTGTTGTTGGTACCTACACTACCAGTCAAAAGTTTGGACACACATAGAAATGACCATGTTTGTGAAAGAAAAGCAGATTTCATAACAT
>JAUMHL010000011.1:15487932-15525480 GCA_032362345.1 Sandelia bainsii
ACTGAAGACATGTATCTTTTCATGAAAAACATGGTAATTCCTATGTGTGTCCAAACTTTTGACTGGTAGTGTATGTTTAAGGTATTCTTAATCACAGTTGATGACAGTCAACTATGATGTTTCCAAGGATGGTTAAATAATTTTAAGATTGATAGTGCAAACTATTTGGTTTGTTGGTTAGTACATTTAGATGCTCAAGGGCAGTGCAATACTTGAGACTATCATCCAAAAAAATGTCTGCAGAATCACTTTTTTCAGCAAGTGCTGCAAAACAACATATGCTTCGACCCAGGTGAAAAATCCCTCCAGTAGCATAACCATGACTGTGAGTGAGTCGCGTTGCAGGGTACTAACAAATTGTGTCAGATGAGAATACGTGTCAAAACATTGACCTCACTTCATTTGCTTGACGGCACCTATTGTGCAGGTAATCCCACTTGGCCTTTTGCATATGCGGTCTGTTGAGAGGGGCTTCCCGAGACTTCAGAGTCTTGCCTTTAGAACAAAGGGAGTTTGCCATCACCAGTGGTTTGCAATGTTCTCAATCTGTGAATAGTGAGTAAGTTGCATGCTTGGCTTACTAGCCTAACACAGCATCCATGTGGTGAATTTGAGTTGCATGTTAATGCCATTTCTAAATGAACACAGCCTTTCCTCTCTGTAAAGTGCATATATCATTTTATAGTAATTACACTGACAATATACAGTAGTGCCTTACCAGTACTTATATAGACATATTGTGCCACTGTCAGAGACTCAGAGTCTGCAGTGTGGTCTTCAGACTGCAAACATGAATATCTTTTTAAAAAAAATAAAGTAAAATAAGTGAGAGACTGAGAGAAGCAGCAAAGCAGAGATAAAGAGACAGAACATTCAGGAATTTACCTTTATTTGTTCACTTATTCAAGGAGGACGCTATTCCTTGTTGCATTCTTTTTAAAGTCAGTGTAGGATTAGTTTTGAATCATTCTCACACCTGTTATGGGTGGTATTTGGGTTACATTTTACAACACAATAGGTACCTTTAAAGTATATCACTATTGAAAAGCTCCCTTAAACTCAATGTTTCACTTTTAAGAAGTTTATTTTTAGTTGTCATAATATCCACACTGAAATAGTATAGAACACTTCTTTCTATTTACAAATTAATACTTTACTTTGCATCTTATGATACTATTCAAAAGTTAAGGTGTATGCATGCTAGGCCTAATTAGGAAAGGTGTTGTTTGCTATATTCTGCCATTGTAGGGCACAGAAGCAGGAGGTCACATTTAGGTGCAGCCTTCAAAACGCAGATGACCCATACTCTGCTAACACTAACATGGCTAGTGCTGATTGTAATCAGATTCGTATTATTAACATGCAAAAGGTTCCTTAGAACAATCAACAAACTGCTAACAACTTGTAAAATGCACTAGAAAGCGGTGTCGCCATACTGGCTGGTAGCATCTGCTCTGGGGAAGCTTCCATTGAGTTCTTGTCTGAGACACAACTATACTTGTTAGTGACAACTTTGGGAAAGATTAGACAAGTTACACACTCACCGACTGTCATTTGCTATTTGCCCTGCTACTGATTACAACTGCCTGTTTATCTTGTGTATCTTAGACATGTCATGCTCATAGCACATGGCAGGATGAACATTATACATGTCATGCTTTTAAAAGCCAAAGTGACTGTAGCTTATTAGTAATATGATGTTTATCTGGTAGCCACTGAGGATAATGGACAGCAGATAGTGGACCAGTCAATAAAGCTGTAATGAAAAACACAGTGAACAGCAAATTACCTCTGCACTTTGATTTTGTGTTGAATGGTTTTGTTTGCATTTAAATTCAGAAGAAAAAATAACCAGCATACTGTTAAAATGACCCAATCTAAGACAGAACAAAGAAAGTTACTATCTTTCTGCACTTCTCAACTTCCCACAATGAGACATCAGGGATCATGACGAACATATAATCATTGCGAAACTTACATTATATGCTGTTGTTTGAATTTCTTTTGTCACTTTTTTGGTTAATGGATTTAATTAGTACATCAATATCCCTTTCACTGCAACAGCAGTACAGAGCAGCTCTTTGCCGGGGTCCATTTTATTGTTATTCCTTCCCAAAGCAATTAATTCTAGCTGGGACTCGCTGGCAGGTGTTTATGACTAGTACCAGGAGGCTGAAATAGCTGTTTCTTTCACAAAATAGAATGTTTATTTCTCCACATTCATATGAAATTATATTTTACAATTGTGTTTCGTTCAGGGGATTTATTCATATGATTACCATTCTTCACCAGAATAGCATTTTATTTTGGTTTTCAATAAAAGCCTCCTAAGGTTACCTGAGAGCAGTTTCAGAAGTGTAAACCCTGCACAGGTGGTCATTGTCTATGGTGAACCTTTAGCGTGCAATTTCAGGCCATTTTATTCCTTGCACAACTGAAAAGAGCACAGAGGTGTGAGCAACCTACTGCTTCTATCCATTTAGCTTATTAGGTGAAATCCACGAGTAAAAAGATCTTGATCAAGGCAGAATGCCAGCCATTTTCTCTTGTTTGCTTGCCGTTGTGGAAAATAAGCACATATTCATTCCAGCAGTTGGGTTTTCACCTCTTTGTGCGAGTATAACTATAGATTTTTCCCCCCAGTCACTTGGGGAGTCAGTGAATGCATCATCTTGCCTATTTCCATACATTGCGCTCTGCAGAGGAAGACTCTTGTTGAAGTGTGACATCTCTGCGTTGATACCACTCGCACAGTATTGTCAGACTTTTATATTTGTATTCAAATTGCAACAAGCAGTTCTAGGTAGTGTTTGTTGTCAGTGGTGAGATAAAACTGAGATATTAACTGTGGAACACTTCAAGTAAGAGTAATACTGAGTAGGTTTTTGACTGAATTCATTGATTCCTAATATGTGGTTCTTGATGTTGCCTCACACCCACTGTCTCTCTCATGCTTCCAGAAGTAGAAGCACTGAAAGCATAAATTATGTTTATTGGTGAGTCAATGCTAGCTGTAAACAGTGCAAAAAATAAATGGCAAAGGCTTCATATTCATTCATAAATAGATCATTAGAGTAGAGATAGTTTAGACTCAAAGAGAGATGCTGTCTAAAGTCATTTAATATTTTTCCCCATTTCTTTTACTCTTTAACTTAATGTTCCTGATGAGTGAATCTGTATCTTCATTAGTGAATTTGTTGTGCAGATGTGGTGTATCAGTACGCGCTTCTCATTGTGAGCATTTAGACTGGTCAAACAGAGGTGCAGCCTATACTATTAGCGTTGGCTTGAATTCAGTTTAGATCCCTGATATAGACATTTTCGACATGTAAGAAGAGTACGTGTAACACACTGTGAAAATATTCTACATACACAAGTCCTGCATTCAACGTTATACTTAAATAACAGTCTATAAGTATCATTTGATTGTCTGACAGACTGTCCTCATTTTTGAAGCTGAAACCATGAAATATTTGACATTTTTGCATGAAGAAATTACTTCAAATAGTTCCCTGCTGTTTTTCTGCTAATCACAATAGACTAATCATTTTAGTTCTACCTGTATAAACTGTAGTGTTTGATTGTTCTATTGATATTTTCATCATATTTGATAAAGTTTTAATTTGCTTTACAGTATATGCAAACATATTATGTTAAACTTGCAGTATTAATGAAAGCTAACAGGTAAATGTAGAGAAACAATAGAATACTTGCCCTACTTCTTATTGTTAAAATGATAGAGGCATAAACACGTAGGTAACTAATTAGTTGACATCACACTGTATAGGTTTTAGTATTTTTGCCCTCTAATAACTAAAACACTGACTTTTTCTTGGTTTCTTTCCAGCTTGCTTTTCCAGTAATGACACAATGTTAGCAAATGTTAACATGCATTGTTAGATATAATGAGGGCAGTCATGCAGTCTAGTGAGACTGAGTGGAAAATGTACCTGGGCTTACAGAAGCCACAGCTTACTTTTGATGCAGTTGGTAGCCTTATCCTCAATATGTTCCCTTTATGAAATGCTCTGTACCAAACTGTTGCTGGCATCCAGCTGGGCTTATTTACTATACTACAGGGGTCACCAGATACTTTATAGATCTGCCCCTGGGTCCTATCAGTTGTCCAGAATGATATATCATCAATTAAACATGGTCACCCCAGCTCTGCATCCCCCACCATAAAGATGGTGTGGCTGCCATAACTTTGTATTTGTATTGAGCTGCCATCACATGATATGACATGGCAGCACATATGCCGCACTGTACATCTTTATTTCTCCTCTGGTGTTCTTGCTGTTCGTGTGATAGATGTATGTATGTTTGACCAACTATTTCTTCAACTATTTGCTCCATTGCACTTGTCTTTGCCACCTTGCCTCACACACACTCACTCACCTGGTACTTGTTCCCATCATTGGCTATAGCCCTATGTGTTAAGAGCATGTTTGTCGATGTCAGAGCAAGCAGAGCAGCTGATACCACTCGGGAGCCAGCGACATCCTTGTCAAAATCCAGGATATTAACAAACAAGGCCTGAGAGATTGAAGCATATTGATTTCGGCCATTACTCTGGCACCTTTTCTGCTGTTGCCGTCATCCACCAAAGAGTACATTTAAGCTCTGTCTCAGCTCCTGTGCTTGGACTGTAGATCAAGCACAAGTCTGCCACTGGAAGGCAATATGGCCTGCGCTCCATCTGCTCTGGCTAGTATTCCTGCACTATCCCTTGTGTTGGGAGAGAAGAGGCTTCTTTTCACCTTGGACTTGGATTAGTAGCCATCTTGCCAGTACATATGACCACCGAGCCTGGCTACTTTGTTTATAGCTGGCCTTAATATAAGGGGACTCTAACCAGCAGCTCATTGACCTACACTGTGATCTGCCTTCCCCTGACAGTTTATTTTATTGAGCTTGTGATTTTTTTCTTTGCATGTTTCTAAGTAACTATCAGAGCTTTACATGTTGTTCATAACTCTTTTTCCCTGTGGAGTCAAAACATTTTTTTTTTTGGCTAATGGGTCATGTAAGAAATAATCTCATCTTCTCTTAAAATGATGGTATCTCTTACAGGTCATGAACCAACAGTGATGATTTTTCCTCTAGTATGTTCTAGACGGTGTGCCGTTACTGTGATGTTCTGCTCTTAATGCATGCCAACTGATGCAGCAGCTCCAACCTTTAATTAGGAATTTGACCTGACAGTATGGATCAATATTTCAGATGAAAATTATGCATGTTTAGGATTTTTTTTCTCTCTTTTCAGTCATCTATTGAAGGAAACCAAAAGATGTTTAAGCAGGCTGTGTTTCCCTTTTAAGATGCTCTTTTTTTAAAAAATGTCTTTATAATTTGATGCCAACCCTGCGGGTTGTAGCGTTGGCCTGAAGCATTGTAGGTTGATGTTCCATGTCATTCTTGAATTGTAACCCTGCTGTGCAATGTTGTTGCACCCAATAACTATTTAACATACATTTAGATGTGTACTAATATTGTTGAATATGGGCTTTTTATAATTGGTTTTCCTTGCCTTGAGTTTTTTTTTCCTATTCCTCTTGGTGAGGTTGCTTTTGTTTAAAAAAAACAACATTTAATTGGATAATCTGTTGTTTTAAAAGGCACAAATACATGCTACATACAGTTAGGCAGAGTAGTTTGTAAAGAAGCCCACAGCACAGTCTCTTTTAATGAGTTTGAGTCCTAGGAGTTATTTGCAGAGTAGAGAGAAGTAGAAGGTGAATGTCAAGAAGTTAGATGCTGCCTGAAAGGTCCTCTTTTTACCTTTAAGACTTGTTTTGTAAAGAAAATATGAATTCTGCCTTCTGAACATCCCTGGTAGTTGTTTTCCTCCACCATCTCAATTAGCAGCTCAGAGGTTTGAGTGTGGAATAGCACTCTTATAGACATCTAAAGATAATAGTGATCCGGCTTTTCTTTTTCTTCCTCTGCTATTATATCCCATTTTGTCGTGACTATGTTGTGGTGGGCAGGTGAACTCAAGTGACATTTTGCTTTGTGATTAGAACTGATCCATCTTTTCTTTTTCTGTCTTCCTTTTTTCCCCCAGGTGACTTATCTCAAGTCGGTAAGTTGAACTCTTTTCATACTTTTTGCCACCTCTGCACACTGATAGTGACTGACTGGTCACAGCTCATTAAACAATGCAGTTATGTATATTATACATAACAAACATTACATGAATTATCTCTTAACCTCAGTTGGTGTACAAAAAGAACCAGAAACTTTGAATATCAATTCCAAATTTTATGTTCTTTCTTTTTCAAATTTTAAAGTTGTTCATGATTTACGTGACAACCTAATCTGGGAGCACAGTCACTACACTACAGTACACAGTGTTGTTTTGCTGCAGTTGCCTTATTGGGATCAAAAGTTCAGTGAGTTTAGTTAGAGTTTAGCATGCAGTTCTTTCACCTGTTAGCATAACTATTAGTATTATTATTAATCCTTTGGCTTTTAGAGAAGGAGTACCTAATGCAACAAAGGTCTACACTTGTACCAGTTCAGTGCATCTCCTATCAGTGCGTGCCTCAAGTGAGTTTTGTTATGCTACAGCATTGACTTTACAAATACACTACACTTCACCACGATTAATGGTTCAGTACGCTAACTTTTTATCAGCATATCATTTGGAGTTGGTCTGTGTGTGTGTGTGTGTGTGTGTGTGTGTAACAGCAAGGGATAGGATTGTGACATGGGGATGGGAGCAGAGTTGGACGTAATGGGACGTATCAGCACCTCAGACAAACAGTAAGGAAATGGAATGAGTGGAGTTGAAAACTCTAGTTCACAGCACTTTGCAGCAGCAAACTCCTGCTTTAGTGATGTGTCAGTGTTATCGCTCGCTTCCTAATAATTAGCTTTGTCTTGCTGCGGTACTCACTTTGCATTATAAACATGCAATAGTAATCTGCAGCACAGCAGAAAGTGGAGCACATAATGAGAAAAACATGCAGTTATTTGCACACAGTCGTGATAAAAAAGGTTTTCAACCAATCTCATTGTGTGTCGTGTGTTTTCTGCTGTTATAATTCACTTCAATTCAGTTGTTTTCTGTGCTTCTGCTTGTCAGGCTTTGTCCTGTGACTGTTCTGATCTCTGATAAAGTTGAGATATTCATGGGACATTTTGTCTGTCTGCAGCTTGGACACCTGGAGGTTTGGTTAGGGACATGTTCACCCCCCCTGGGGTGCTTTGGAGAGATAATCAAATACCACACCCATTTCTTCACACTCTGCAAGTATCAAGATCCAGAGAGGGGAAGGAAAAAAAAAAAAAACTAATTACAATTTGATCTGGGCGACCAGTGCAAATTGAGTTTCATCTTCATTACCACCACCGGGCAAAGAAGAGGGAGATAATTCAGTATTGCTTTTGAGATACATGCTGTTTCTGTGTCAATCTGCAAATTCTACATGGTTCTGGTATGTGTGCATCTGTGCAGACCTGTTGCAGACCTTTAAAGTCTCACAGGGTGTTTTTTTGTATCTAAAAGTCCATGTGTTTACACTGATACATTGATTATTGATCAAAAGAGGAGTACCACAGTTGAAAAGTAGTCAAGTTTTTTCATGTTCTTTTGACTGTCAGGCAAGGCAAAATTCATAAACAGTACTTCTGTTGTATGTGGGGAATTTAGTTTTTAAATAAGTGCATATACTAGTAGATAAATAAATTTTATTATTAGATCAAACATATTTTGCAACAATTCGGTCAGTAACAACCTGCAATTACAGCATCATAGTCCAATTGGTTATATTGGTTTCAGGGTTTTCCCTACTTCATAAAGCCTTAGGCACAGCTCCAGTGTTTTTGCAGAGCACCTTAAGCTGAATGGACAGAGACAATGAAGCAACATATCAGAATTAACATAAAAACAACAGTGAGAGTTCTATAGAGAAACTATGGAGAAGTGGCTTGACCTCAAACAGGATGGTAACAGGATTCAGCTACCAATTATCAATCAGTGTTCTGACAGTTGTTTGTGTGACTATGTGACTTATGCTAATCACCAACAGCTGATTGGATATTTTTTTGGTATTTTCAATGGATGTTTCCTCTTTTCTTGTCGTACATGGACATTTGCATTTATGCACAGACTTTATGTTAAAAGTAGCGCCATGTAGTGTTTGGAGATGCTCCGGTACAATCCTGTGTTGGGGACAGACAGCCCAACAGCCCTCTGAAAACCTATGAAAAACATGGAAAACGGGTCTAAACATAATGTGGTGGTGAAATGCGTAGATGCATATCTTTCCAAAGTTTATTTAAATTGGGATCAGTGAAATGCTGCCAGCTTTTACTGGTGCAGTGTGCATGCTTGCCACACTCGCATCATTCCCCCCTTGAGTTTTGTCAGATTTCAACAAATGCTGTCCAAACCCACATGGAAACAAAAGTCACATACTATATTGCGTTATTTTTCCTTATTTGGTGCCGGACTTGTGAGGCAGGTAGTGGCAAGGGTAACTGTGACTTAGATGTGGAGGCAGACAGACAAACTATAAGCAGAGATCCTTATCTTATACGTGAGTTTCATACTGACTTGAAAAAAATGGCAGAGGCAGAGACATTTTTCTTTGTACATCTCTCCATCTGTTTCCGACTCTCTAGCCTTGTTCTCCTCAGCTCAGATGATTAGTATCTCTCGTTCCCTCCCGACCCCCCTATCGCTCCATTCAATGCCAACCTCGGGCTAGTCAAAGCCAGCAGAAGACTCTCCAAGCTGATGCTGCAATGGCACTGGCCTGCTCACCACACATGGTACCAAGAATGCTCAGTGAACCACACATCTACAATTTGGATCACAAACTCAGGGATTCAGTGTCTGTGTTGGGTGGAGGGTGGCACTTAGTAGAACATATTTGTTTTCTCCACACTCTCTATCTAAAATGTTCAGTAGTCAGACAAACCCTCACAAAGTGTCAGTGCCTCCAGCTATTTTTTAAAGTAATTTGCAGCTTTTTTTTTTCTTCATATAACTCCCTTAGTCTAACAATATGTATGTCTACGCAGTTGGGAAATTCATTATGTAAGCTGCTTTACACTGAGCTAATACAGGCATGAAGGAACAGCCCCACTGCAAACATTGAAGCTGTTCATAACCTTTCTAATTTATGAATTCCTTTCATCACCTTGATCATTAAAATGCTGCACACTGAGGCAATTTTCTTTTTCTTTTTTTTATTGAAACGACCTGGCTGCATAATTGAACAAGTCTTGTACATCAGCCACAAACGTGGACACAAGGACAATAAAAACACTCTATTATCCCTGGAAACACAACCTGTACTTAAGTTATTTCCTCCGCCTGGTGATAAACAGCATGGCCTCAGAAGAGCACAGCAAAATGCCGATCCGCAATATAACACCCGTGCCTGTGGCCACATTTCCATACTAGAGGAGGACGGGTAATAGCTACCTGAGATAATTACTACTCAAGACGTCCGACTCTCATCCTCTACCACGGGGAACCAGTTTAACTCACTACAATTAAACGGCCACTCATTTGCTCCATTTGAGGGACCATTTATGCCATTTTATGCTTCACTGTGCCTTAACACAGTGCTGCCTTGGCATAAACCTGGACCAATAAATCTGTAAGCATGCATAAATATATAGATTTATAGACTGGAAAATTATAGACAGATATGGTTAAATAATAATAATTTTGATTAGTGTAACGTACTGGCCACATTTGTGTATGCACTATTTGATTTAAACAGAATTACTTTCATTCACAGTTTGACTAGATCCTACTGTCATTTAGCAGGATTATATATTTACAGCCGCTGTAATTGACTAAAATCGACAACCAAATTAGTTGTCAACAAATTCAATTCCGAGCATCTCAGCCACTCTCGGCTCCCTGCACACATGAATGGGACAAAGTAAAATAATCCTAATTCTGAATTGATTTGGCTGGACTTGTGAAGTAAGAACAGGAGGAACATGTTCATTGTTTTATAGCTGCTTCTTTTTCAGTTATTCTCTTGAAAAATTTTGGTTCAATGTGCATCACAAGACCAATGCAGAAGTTGCACAGCTCAACACTCTTCTTTTCTTATCTTTTCTGTGCATCCCTGCAACGTTCACCCCATGTGAGTGCATCGTCTTTGCGGCAAGGAACGTACTTTTAGAAGAGAGCAACCCTCTCACAAGACCATGCGAAGATGCAGACTCTCACTCTGTTTCAAAACAAAATTATGACTAACGAGTGTAGACCACAAATGCACAACACACAGGATAGACTTTCTGTCCTCACTCTTTTGTTTCATATAGATGGATGGTTTTATTTATTTACAGGAAAACTGCTGTAGAAGTTTCAGATTGTATTGCTGTTACCGTGCTTATGCTTGGTTTTAAGTTTTGACAGAAAAAAATGGATATTGGAAATTTAATTTATCTTCTCTTTGAGCAGTGAAGTTCATTGAAAGACATAGAATGAACTATTAATCTTTTTTGTCATTGTTAGTTTAGCACCTGAGTAAAACAACTTCACACTGAACTTAAAAGCTGATAGCTAAGTATGAGCCACTGAGTAACTGTGTGATTCATAATTTGAGTTGTTGACTATTGGTTTTGATAGATTGGTATGTATTCCTTCAGATTGTCAATGGACACCTTGTCTTGCTTGTTTCCTGCTCATGAGTGGTATATAAATGTTTTTGATTCATCTTTTTCATTTATGATTTATTTTGTGTGTTTCTGTTGTTGTACAGCATATGGAATTCACTACATGCACTCTTCCGTGTTACTGTTACTGTTTCTTATTGGCAGGATACGGTGGTTTTGATGATTTTCACTTCACTGACATCTAGATATTAAGACCTGTCTTAAAAGTGTCAATCACTCGAGTCATAACAGATGTTAATAGGTAGAAAAAGAATCGCACGTTTGTCCCAGCTTGTCCTAGTATATACAACCATAAACATCTGGGTGTATATTTAGTGTGACTGTAGTATGGCTTAGAAATTACATCATTAACACTAATGACAATAAATCCTGACTTATAAAGTGTTTATGTAGCTGCCAGTGACTCTGTAACTGCCCTGCTGACATTTTTTAGATGCTGGAGAAACCCCCTGACACTGCAATCACTCAAACCTACTGCCGTCATATTTCATCCTTGTCCGGCCTCAAACAAATAAATTAAACCGTGATATCTCGACTGTTGAGAAATTGCGTTGGATTGTTACAAATGATAGTGTATTGATAGTGTGTGACCGTTGAGCTTAGTGTATTCAGCTGAGTGGTGCGAGTCTACACACTAGGAATAAGAGATCGCCGCTAGATCTACAGTGTGTCAGCATGTGAAGATTAACAACGTTCACTTCCATTAGCCTCAGAGTAATTGTTAAGACAGCAACGAAAAGTCCATTGCTCTAATCCTCAAATCAAAGACAAGTTGAACAGACCACCAACATTCATGTTTCTTTCACTTTATAAACATGACTTCATCTTTCCATCTTGTGCTTAGATCACAATACAGAGGCAGCTTAATTCCTGGCAAAGTAGCTGCTAATTAACTAGAATTTAATTCACCCAATTTATTGAAGGGAAATTATCTTATAAGAATTGTAAGACAGTCGTGGTGTTTCAAAGAGTCTATAGAAATTCTTTGTAGTGTCGTGATACACAGTGAGAAAAACGTGCAGTGAGAGGAGCTAAAACTGAAGAGGACGCAATGTAAATCAACAGAGACAACGCACACGTACAATTTAGCTCTCTTGACTTAACCTTGCAGCTGATCCTGTGTTTTAAGTGACACAAAAACGTATCTCTGTATCTCTGTTCACATTTCCTCCTTGTTCACACAATTTCCTTTGCCGTTTGTGTCGAGCCCAAGGCTGAACTTAATTACAATACTCGGCAGGCTCATTGCTGATCTATTATGTTGATTTGACTTGATTTGAGGGGGTAGAGAAAGCGCAAGCGTGTCAGGCGAGGGGGGAAAAAGGGATAGAGTAATGTGGTCATATTGTGGGAGCAACAGGGGTGTTTGCTAAGTATAGGGCCAGGCCACTCTGTAGATGAGCCTCAGTGCCCTGTGGCTCCACAGCTTAGAGGGAGTGTTCATTAACAGCCACAGCTTATTACCACCAGCTGGTGCTGGGTACTGCCCAAGGCTAATCGCATATATTATCACACACCATCACACACATATACATCCTTGCACTTTCTAATGGAATATGTTCATTTCCTAACTTGATTGTGTCCATATCTTTTTTGATATATGTAGATTATGTGAATACGCTGCAAACGGGAGGTGAGGAGCATCTCTTTTAATTAGTGGCCTGAGTTCATTCGTCTGTCGCAGTGATGTGAGTTCTGCGGTGGTGGCTGTACAGTGGCTACAGCTGCACATGCAAAATGGACAGCTGCTATTGTTTCAGCTATTTCATCCTTCATGTCCTAATAAAGCAGCACTTGAGATGACTTTTAAAGGAAATAGCTGAACAGTAAACTTAAAGATATTATCTATATTATACTGTATATGGAACTGCAAATTTTATGGTATCTCAAAAACTTTTTTATTCATACTCTGACATAAACTAAATCATAAATGAAATATTTTACTGAAATTAAATATTTTAGGTTTTATATTTGTTTTTAGTTTTTTTGTGGCACTCTGGCTCTTGTGATATAATGGTTTAAACATCATTTTAGCCTTACCCAGGTTGTTGAAATAAGATACACATACATGTACAGTAAGGTGCTAACAAATGACTTGGAGGTGTATAGATAGAAGTAATTTAGAGCTACAGTAATCACACATGCTGCTTCTTGTTGAGTTCAGTCCAAACTGTTTTTTTTTGTTGTTATTTTTGTAGATGGAAATTTCCTTTGTAGAGTTTGTTGTGATAATCTACTTTCCTCTTACAATAGCTACACACTTTCAGCTCTTTTGTTATCATGTCCTGTGCTACTTAATTGTCTTTGTATTGATTTTATTTTAGTACCTTGATGAAGGCTACTAGCCGAAACATGTTGGTATCAGGCATGTACTATTAAAGGACTGAAAGAGTTAGCTGTATGCCCTATTTTCAATTTTTGATAATGACTCTGATTATCAAAACTCAATCTATTCTTCCACACACAGTCTGTCCAAGGAATTTATGTCACTTTGTTGTTCAGCTTCATATAAATGTGGTTTAAATCAGTCCTGTGTGACCTTGCTTGTGGTGCGACAGCTCTACCCTACCGCACATGTTAAGATCATAACACATAAAGTATTTGTAGTTCAGGAGCCCCGTGAGATGCTACAGTAGCTTCCAAACTGAATAATAAATATAATTAAATCTGTGGAAAACTTCCAGACTTGTTAAGGAAGTGATAAATATTTGCCAAACTTACTGCAACACTTTTAGCACACACTGATAATACAACAAGCAAAAACAGTTTATTTAGAATTGATTAGAGATGAGATTTATTATAATACAGACAGGAAAAAAAGCAGCACTTTCTTTTCATTCATACCTGTGCACCAACACAACGGTGTTGGTGCACAATCTGTTTGCAATTCCATTGTGGTTTGGTCATCCAGTGTGGAGTTTTGTATGCATTAGGGAATCTATATGCAGGAGAAAATTCTCTGTCAGATTAACTAGACTGTCTGTACATGTTTCGATTTTCAATTTTGAATGTGTGACATAAATAATTTAAAGCTGATATTTTTTTTGTAAAAATATGCTTCAAGACAGATCTTACTATAGACACATGCTGTCAAACGCAGACTCAGTCACAGTGCAGAGATATTCCCTTGTAGAGTTTTTGCTCAAGCCTCGTCCTTTCTAACCAATCAAAGGAAACTAAAGTTTAAAGTCAATTCGACAAATCACCACTCTGCTGGTCTAATACTTTCTCACACTGAAGCTTCAAGCTAGTTTTACATTTACCCTTAATTTAGAAATGTGTCTTTTATTGGCCTGTGAAAGATGTAAACAAAAAATAACCTAGTAGTGCAGATGTTTTATACATCATTATAACAGACACTGAGCTCCTGGCACATTAAGCTGCTTCACTAACACACTTTTGCAGTTTTTTTATCGTTCATAAATTCAAAAGCTGGTATCAGATCATCCAAATGTCGCAGCAGACGTTTAATCTGACCCGTGCTGATGTAAACAAAGGTTCTCATTTTATTACTGTACATGCAAGATATGAAATGGAGGGGAAAGTAGTGGACTAAAACACAAGAACACCCTCATTTCCTGATGTCAGTAGTCTGATCAATAATATGATCCCACTCGATCTCACTTCTATGTTTCTTCTAGGTTAAAGTCTAATATCTAACTCTCAGCGCCACCTGCACGACTCCCAGTGTCCTGCAGCCACTGTTAGCGGTAGATATGAAACGATAAAGCATCCATGTTTATATGACGACACCCTCTACCATCAATATCATCACCATTATTCAAACACACGCAGTTGATCAAGGATCTTGATTTCTGAAGTCTGCATTTTCATCTTTTAATGAATTTTTTCACCATTTAGGCATTCAGTTAACTAGTTTGTGGTTTGTGTTCTTGTCATGCAACAATAACTGGGATTCAGTCTTTTATGGTTCCACTGCTTAGATTGTCATTACACACATTAGTGCAGCTTGTGTTTTTGTGGTACATCGTCTCATTTATGACAAACATGGACGTGAAATTCTTTGTTGATTAAATCACAGCGTCCACAATTAAGATACATGGATGCAACTTCACCATGCAGTGCGTGAGGACTGTGGTCTGATGAAAAGTTTGGTGTATTTCTGTAGGGACACTGGTAATGCTGGTTTCACTGCATGTAGAACATGCACACAGGACGTTTCAACTACCACAAGAGTTTTGGTGGTTTAACCAGAGATGCCATAGTCTTTGAGATTTTGTGATGTTCTCTTTCCACTGCAGCTGGTCAGTATCAATCCTCCATGCGTGTTCTATGCTACTTTCCTTTCTCTATGTCTGAAAAGTTAAGCAGTTGTTAAAGTTGCACTTTGTACTTTTATTTAAAGCTTTCTACACTTTTACGTACTGTACAGCTCATCTCTGTTAACTCGTGTGACAAGACACAGTGGGTTTTAAAAAAGTCTGCATTCTGCCATCTCAGCAGCCTGTTTTATGTTACATCCCAACTCATAAACCGGCAGAAATGAACTCCGCAGCCTTCAGCACAAGGGCCAGGAGCCTAGTTGGTGGTGTGGCTGGGCTGCTGCAGTGCTGCTCTGCTGTTTTATGGTGGACCAGCTAGCGTTTGATAGGACCCTGGTTTCCCAGCTTGTGGTCTCACACATTGTGTGAATGTTTTCTGGATAGATGTCTGGGTGTCAGTAGCTGGCTCAGGAATGTAAACATGGCTCCTGTGTTGTATATGCATCTATCTATCACATTCTGTAATAGATGTATTTTCCAGATACTGCAAAAAAAATTGTCTTACAAAAACATTGAACTCCAAGAACAAGTCTAAAACCACTTTCTATAACCACTTACTTACTGAATTAGGAAGCAATAAACATGCTAGTTAGGGCATCTTCTAAGAAGATGTCAATGGGCACTAAATATCTACATCAAAAGCTGGAGGACAGGATGAGAGAAGGTCAGGAGGTGTTATCAAGAGTTAGCACTAGTCTTTTTGACGAATTTGTTTTCAGTCGGGGCATTCACAGGTCCTTACAAAGGTCTTCAATTTTATTCTCAGAATTTAAGGCCATAAGAAATTATCTTTTTTAATCATGGACGGTGCTAAAACTTGAGACGTAGCAGGCAGTTATCCTGGTGCTTCCGTTTAGGAAAGTTAAATTAAGTCCAACCAATCAGGCAATGTGAAATAAGTCATTTATAGTAGCGTTTTTAAGGGAAGGTTACCATACTGTGAACAAAGAATTATGTTATAAAATGTCCTTGTGCAGCACACTTCAAGATCATATCATGTTTTATTATGAAGAAAGGATTTGGGCCAGGTCACCACTTAGACTCATTTGGACTTTTGACACTCGTGGTTTCAAAGTATGTTAGAGCTGGGCGATATTATTGTTCAAAGATATCTTTAATTTTTATTTTTACACATACCTTTTCATGTAGTGCACTAAATTTGTTGCCGTGTCCCAGAGTGATTCTTCTGTTGTGGAAAGGACACAAAATTATCTTTGCAGATACCCTGGAATTACCTGATGTATAAACTGTACAATTACATGAAAAAATGTAGTGCATCCTAAACTGCTTCAGCTCTTCCTCTGCCACAATGTGGTGTTTCTGTTGTGTAGAGAGCCCAGCGAAATGGTACTTGGAAGTGATAAATGGCGGCCGGTAGACCTGGAGTGTTATCAGTGATGCTAAGACCTGCAAACTAGGAGAACACAGGCTTTGCTCTGGGGTAGGACACAGCCGGGCGACGAGGCTAAGGTTGATATATCGCTGCACAGTCACAGTGGGATTCATGTTGTTAGGGCCTCTGTGAACATTGTGAGAGCAAGAGGGCCAATAGCTGCAAGACTGTTTATGGAGAGAAGGAGAGACGATGTAATTTATGTCTGTGTATTTGTGTTTGTGTGTGTGTGTGTGTGTGTGTGTGCACAAAATATAGTCCCAGTGCAGTTTGATATGAATCACTCACAAAAAAATTAGTGTACTTCACTGTACAGTGTAGTGCAAAGTGAAGTATAGTCCACCCTGCAGCAAAGATGACTTGAGTTTTTACTGGAGCTGGTGTGTGTGCCTGTGTGTGTGTGTGTGTGTGTGTGTGAGATTGATAGATGTGCTTGTTAAAAATACTGTGAAACGACCAACCAATTAAATCCAATCTGTTTTAGAGGACAGATGACATCATAAAAGTGCGTCATCTCGACAGTGCCTACACACTCACAGTCGCACCCCGACACGTACAGTGTACAACAGAACTTATTACACCCCGGTTCATTATCACTAAAATGTAAAATGAGCAAAACTGTACAATCTTACAACAACTGCATTATTATATAATATTGTGTAGTTTTGTTACAGTGCTTCAATAGTCATTCAACAGATTTACAGTAAAAACAAACTGCAGTTACAAGGCCAGTTTTGGCCTGGGTTGTGTCGAATGCAGCATAGCTACGTATGGTGAAGAATTGCCTAGGCCAGCAAGAAATCAGATTGTGAGACTTCATAATGATCGCAGAGGGGTCAAAATCATCAGTAGGTTACGAATATAAGCTGAAACACAGTTTCAGCAGGGGTTACGAGGAATAGGAAGAAGACTAATATGAATAATACTAGGTGCAGTGGCCATGCCTGAAAAATGATGCCACAAACAATTTGCTATTTTATGCAACCTTGGATAGAAAACTAGTCAAATATGTGCTTTTGAACTGGCACTTGAGTTGGTGTTTAAGCGACTGAAGAGACATTTCGAAGGACATGAAGTCAACCACTACAGACAGCATCCAAGAGAAAAACCGTTGCTCACAAAACTGCAACGTTAACTTTGCCAAAGAACATGAAAAGAAGCCTAATGAATACTGGCAGCACGTTCTTTGTCCAGATGAATCCGAAATAAATTAGCTGTGATCAAATATTGCCAAGCATGTTTAGCACGGACCTGACCTGCACCACCACAGTGACTGTAAATGTGCCAGCAGTGAAACAAGGAGGTGGGAGTGTGCTGATAGCAGTACAGAAGGTTTAGTGGAGATGGCATTTCAGCGTTTCCCTTAGGATTTTTTTTTTCAGCAGTATTCCTGTGAACGCGTAACACCTGCTATATCATCTATTCAATTTAGTTGTTATCTTTTCTTCATAGCATTTTTGAATATAATATTGTACAGCTGTGGTTTATATGATATCATGCTTTATGATAGTTATTAACGAAACATTTGATAGCTATTGTATGTGATCAATAGGCCTGAACATGCTAATTATTGGCATTATGTACGTTAACCTCATAAATACATGCACAGTTTGAGTTACACTTGTGTATACTTGTGTTTCTTAGCTGATGAAATCTGAAAATGTTATTGCTGCTTCAGAAAAGCCCTGTCCTTTCCAACATGACAATGATAAATGAGTTAAATAAATGGAAATAAATGAGTTTTAAAAAAAGAAAGAATTTAAACTATGACCTCTGACGACGCCTGTGTATGTGGGATATTTGAAAGCTGAAGGTAGAACAACAAAACCTCTGCAGCAAAGAGCAGCCGAGATGAATAATACACAACTAGTCTCATGCATCACACAGGAGGACTGAATGTGTAATCGGAGATAAAAAACAGCCAGAAAATATTACAACAAAAAGAATAGAATCTCTTTAATGGAAGGTGCACCGGTTGATTGATTGGTGCAGTTGGTTCTTAAATATCAACCTTTGTTTATAGTTTTACTAGTCAAACATTCAGTCTACTTTTCAATTAATTGCCTTCATTCTTCTCAGGCTTTTGCAAAAAAATTATTATTTTTTTGACAGGATTTGTAATTAGGATTTTAGTGGGTATTTGTCAGGGGCTTGTTTACTTTTTGTTGTATACTGGATTTTCATAATGAAAAACAAAAGATCAAATATAATGCATCAGAGAGCACATGATGTTAAGGTTTCAATATTTGTTTCACACTGTAAATGAAACTAATTAAACATACTTAGTGTCACTTTGAACACATTGCTGTTTTTTCATCTTTCTACACTTTAAATTATTCTCCTTCTCTGTAAACAGTCCTATTCTTTCTTACTTCTTTGCTAAACAGTATACAGCCAGCCTGTATGAAAACGGCCATAACAACAAAATCCAGTACACAACATGATCAGTAACAGACAGTGTTTTGAAAATTACTTTGTTTCTCCATCTCTGTCTTCCCTTCGCTCTCATTTAAATGGAAAAATTTAGATTTTGTTGAGGTAATTAATGTAGACGACCGTTATACACACTTCTCATCTGCTCAGCCTCATTGTGTCCTTCCTCCATTTTTTCAACACTGATGTGTCACTGCAAATAATGTCGATTTCATGTCAGTTTTTTTTTTCCAAATCTGTCATTTTGATGCATTTTTTTTCAGTTTTTATCTCTCTCTTTGAGTGGATACCCTTAACAGACTTCAGTACCAAGTTTAGCACCGTGATGCCACACACAAATGCACATTTTCACTCTATTTTTTTTATATCCTATAGTGCTACTTCATACTTTCTGCCATTTCTTCCTTTGACGTCTTCAAATTAGCACTAGCTCCTGGGGAGGAAGACGCACACGCACGCTACATGCAGAAGGCGTTGTTTACCTTTCGTCACATGGGAAAATGAGTCAAGTGGATTGCTGAGGATGACATGATAATTAAATTAAAATATGTGTATGGTTAACAACCTGCAGAACACCCGCGCTAGCTTTAGACATTGTCACTGGCTGTGAGCTTTTCTTATCCACTTGTGTGAATCCTATACAGCTAAAGATATAGGAAGTCGTCTTGTTTTCAGGTGTGAAAGATGCAGATCTACTCATAAGACATAACTTTGATAGTATTGCATCTTTATCTTCATTAGCATCTGCTAAGAAATCAGAACGTTTAGTCGTTGTGTGGTGTGTGTGTGTGTGTGTAGCTGAAGTGTGGGAGTGTGTGCGAGCTGAATGGTACTAGAATCTTGGCCTTGAACACATATAAATCCCCCACCTCCCCCACCCCCGCGCAGCACTCAGGAGCTTGAATTAAAGTGGATTTATGGGAGGCGAGGGTTGGAGGAGAGCGAGGCTTTATAACTCTGTTTGCCATGCCCACCGCTCATAATGAGACGCATTACAGAGCTGATGTTGTAAGATTAGGGTGACTTAAGAGACATGAGCAGCCTTACAGATCAGAAGAGAGTGTGAGAGAGTGAGGTGGGCAGCAGCAAAAGGAAAAGTAAGGGAGGAGCATGGAGAGAGACGTGGCTAGTAGTGGAAAGGAAGCTTTTGAGGAAGCTGGGTCAGACATAAAGAGAAATGAAAAAGATGTAAGAAGGAAGGAAGGAAGTCAAAAATTGTGACTTAGTCCATATATCAAAAATAGATTCCTTAAAAGTGGGAAGGGCAAAAAAGTAAATGATGACAGTGGGGTGTGGATGTGGCACAGAAGGAAGGAGGGACAAGAGAAAGAAAAGCAGACATGGGAACACAAACGATAAAGACAGACAAAGCCATATCTGTATTCCTGTAAGCATATGAGAACAGCAGAGAAACTCTCAGTTATTAAAGCGCTGACAGCCTTTGACAGCGATACAGCTCCATTTTGCCTCGGCCCCATCAACAGTCTTGACTGGAATTCAAAAAAGGCTGGGGATGTCACATAGCTGACAGGTGTTTGTGTCCCTCTTTCCGTAAGAATTGCCAGCAATAAAAAAAATACTAAAAAACAAAAAAAGAATTAGAAAAAAAAAATAGTCCTTATGTCCGTTCCCAGAAGCCCACTTGTTTGATTTGTTTGTGGCGTAAAGCTGATTTTCTGGGGTGACACATTTCCCAGACATGTCGAGGTTTTTGATATGCGCTCAGATTGGTATGGCTGCCAGCTGTTAGACAAAATATCATATATGATATGAATCCAAAAATGCGACTTCAGTGACAATGCTTCAAAATGTTATATCTACAAGTGGTTCTGCTGTGCTGCCATAGCAATAACACAACCAATCAAACAGTATAGTGTATATGTGTGGTTGCTGTGAGAGGTTCCTCACTCTTGTTATACTCTTTTCTACAAGTTTAAATAGGCTTTTATACAGTTTTAAAACATGGTGAATTGTGTAATAGGTTTTTGCTTTATAAATCCTCAAACTTTCCCATTTGTGTGTTTCTGCGTTAGTTTTTTTATTATTGTTACTGGGGAGTTTTTTAAAAGCACTTTTAACCAAATTTGATATCCCATTTTTGTGAAATCTAGTAGAATTTGAAGTGGAAAAATAAGGAAGTGTAAGTGCATGTAATTAAAATAAAAAAAAGAACAACAAGTCAGCAGTGTCTGAACTTTAGTATTTCTGCTCAAAACACAAATTCCTAAGTGGATTATTGTATCATATTCACTGTTTCCGTACTCAAAATGAAGGAAATTCAGGTCAGACTATAATATCAACACATGTCCTCTTGTACTCATCCAAGATTTTGTTTGTAGCTTCTCTTTTTATTCTTACTTTGTTTCCAGACGCTTATTCTGGCAAACTGTACTATATATGGAGATAGTTGCAGTTGACCTCTACTGTGCATTGTGCCCTTTAGAATGAGACCATGTGCCATCAATGAGAAACCTTTGATAAATGCTTTAGGGTGTAACCAAGGACTGCCCTGATTCACAGGGGCCTCGGTGACAAACAGCCTTTACTGTGTAACGTAGTTTAATGGGCATACGAGGACGACCTTCTATATGACTTACACAACATCTTCATCACTGTGTGACTGTGTGTTTGTGTGTATAAATAAGGTTACAGCTGTGTGGATGGTGTGGAGACTGTCACATTTGTACCTATATAGCCTGATTTTCACTGTTGTGCTGGATGCATGACGACTAGCAATGGTAAGTGACATTTTACTCACAAATGTCCACAGTGCATTTCAGTGTCTACACTTTTTGTACAGTCCGCACAAAATTCATGAGTATTCATGTGAAATTGATAGAGAGAGAAGTATGTACAATGAATCTTAACTAAATAGTTTAATGTCTCAGATGCACAGAATAATATGGAGGTGTGATGTTCACTTGACAAATTCAATTGATTGGTAGCACAATAGCATTAAACATTTAATGCAGACATATCTGGGAGACCTGTTGCCGAATGCAGCCCAGTTTTTGTGCCATGCATGTGGGCAGAAATATTTTTGCAGTGCTCCTGAGCCTGTAATGTCATGTGAAAAATTGCAAGTACTTTTGAGTTGGTAGCAGCTTCTTTTATTACTAGAGAGTCTGCAGCAACAACTCCTGGAGTGTAAGTTATGTAAAAACAGGGCAACAGCAGCGTGCTGACAAGCTGACTGAACTGTTTCACTTTTTTGCAGAGAGTAGGTGGGGCATGTATAGCCAGTGCAACTGAAGTTGCACTTCATCTAGAACGTTTCATCTAGCAAAATGCTGAGACACAGTCGACACCTTCAGTGTCCAGCAGCACTGCCACTGAAGCCAATCAGACTATACTTAGCCAGAGTTGACAGTTAGCTGCTCCCTGTAGAGGGAGGCAGTGCTCATTAATTCACCAGGCCAACGAGCTCCTGCAGAGTGGGCCGTATAGCTCGTCCCTGTTGTTGTAGTTAGTTTTGCTTTAGGTTGTAGGTATGTTGCTGTGTCTTTCTCAGTGGCACAGCATTTATATAAAGATACAAGGTGCAAATAATATTTCACAACTAAAATATACAAAAGCAAAGCACTGTGGAAAATTCAGGCTATAAGTATTTTCTGAAATAATCTAAATCAAAAGTCTTCTACCAGGACTGGCAACTTAGTATAATCTCTTTGTGATTTCTTTCATATGCAAAAAATATAGTGCTGGTATACGTTCAGTCAGCAGATTGGTGTGTTGCTCTTTTTTTTTTTTTTTTGCACTTCTGCGTCCTGACATTCCCTCTTTTTTATGTAATCACCATTCTAAACAGGCTGTAATCAGCCCGGCTGGGGAGAGGCTCAACCTGAAGCCTCTGCTCTGATTGGGAACAACAACATGTCGGCCGCCCAAGTGATGGCAGGGCAACTTTTACCAATCAAAAATGTTCTTCTTTATTCTTGACAGTTGAATATAAGCATACTTTATATTAAAAATACAATGAGGGATTTCCCCATCAAACAGTAACAGTGGAATGACAGACACATTAAAATACACGAATAAAGAAAAATCTAGTGTATGAGAGGTTTAAAAAAGTGAACATTGGAAATCAAAGCAGCAAAGAAAGGAAATAACGAGCCAGAGGAGCCGAAGAACAATGTGCTGCTGGTTTTAGTCTCACTCGTTCTCTGAAAAAATCCAACACAATCTTTTACCTTTTTCTTTATTTATTAACACTTTGACAGCAACATCAAAGCATTAAAAAACACATATAATGTACTGCTACACAAACTTGGCAAAGCTAAGAGAGAGACAACCAAAAGGAGAATTCTAAGAATTCATATTACAAGCTTTTTTTTTTTTATAGGTTTCTGTTTTCTTCCCCACCGCCAACTGCTGTAATGTTTAGAGAGCGCCATATTTTTTGATGTGGCGTCTTCAAGTCTATTCGCTTTACAGCCTTGATGGTGAGCTCATTGCCATTTCTCAGCAGGCTGCCTCTTTCAGCTGGAGGCTCTCTCGGGTTGAAGCATGTTACATTTGGGGATTCCTTTTATTGCTTTTAAATTCAGCTGCAGGAGTGTTTTATGTGAGCACATTTACTTGTTCTTAGATGTGTAGAAATATGCGCAAGCATACAGTGTAATGTAGATATTCAGTCTAGATGTGTTTATTTACCTGTCGGACCCAAATTGAGTCCTGAAAAGCAGTGATGGAACAAATCCACATCCATATTTCTTTTTTTGTTTGTTTTGGTACGGGATTTCATTAAATCACAAACAGTTTCTAACACTACAGTATTGAGCTTTGAGCATTTTTAAAATACAGATAACCTACACTCTTTACCTTCCTTGAATGCCTCACAACAGCTGCACCCTTCGCCTTGTATATAGATACAGTGTTACATTCTTAATTTAAAGTCCACAGACAAAGCATGTGATAACTTCTCTTGCAAAAAAAAAAATCACTGCTGGAGGTGGGATGTTGGTGGCATTGGTGGTGGGGTGTCTGTGACACAAACATCCACAGTATCCCCGTAGTTGTTGTTTTTTTATTTTTTTATTAAGCTATTAAAAAGTGAGGTTTAGAGAACTGCAGCATCCAGTTACATCAGGTCCATTACCTTCTAGCTATTCACAGCAGTCACCTCTGATCAATTTGTGGTATCGTCCACAGAGAAGTTCCTTTGTGCTCGATGCAGTGTTACAAACACTGTAGTTCACTCTCCAGAGGCTTTTAATTGTGTTAGGCTTTTCTTGTGCAAGAGGGCCCCTCACAATACGTCTCTGATTGTAGTTCTGGTCAAACAATAGCGCTGTGATTTTAGCCACTCGGCCAGTGATTGCTGCAAGTGCTGAATTTCTGACTTTGTGTTCTTGTGATGGCGGTGGCAGGGGACGACGTCAACATCCTCCTCATGAACCACTCCAGATTAGGGTTGGTTGTGTTTTTGTCTGCTGGTGGGTGGCTGTTTGCATTTATTTATTTATTTTTCATCCTCTCAGGCTCTCTCCATGTTTACTTTTCTTTCCAGGAAATGTCTTTGTCAACCCTTTGGTTTTCAAAACACAGCCTGAAAATACCAAATTCACAAGCTCTCTTTCCCTGTTAGTTTGCTTTTCTTTGTGTACATGTAATTTCAATACCTGGTGGCTAATAACAGGGCTACATAGCAACTTATTTATTGATCACACATTTTGCGATCACGGGGAAATGTGGCTTTTGCTTTAAGACAACAAACTATTGAAAAAGTATGCTTTAAAAGAAAAACATCTCTGCACCTGTCAAAGTAATTAAGACTCTAGAAGAACAAACCATTTAACTCCCTGCAGATCCGGTATATTATGCACAGTTTGTGCTACAAAGCAGTAAAAATCACTTTTGTAATCAAACCACTGCTTTAAATACTACCAGTAATCAAGAAAACCGCTCTAGAGGTATAGAGGAAACCAACAGATGAAACAGAGCCAAGCCTTGGAGCTCAGTGACTGGCCATCACCTGCCACTCTACACCGCCTGCACCTGCAGCGGGTGGTGCGGCCCGAACACTTGACACACACTCAGGCAGACAGAGTGATAGATGACTGTTGGCCCTCTTTGTCATGACAAGAACGGGTCAGTATGAATATACACACTCACAAATGGTATCCCATCAGGGACATTGCCCTGTCTCTCCCTAACAGCTGCTCCTTTGGCTCAGCATCACTCCACATTCAGTTTCCTCTTTTTCAGCCAGTTCTAATCTGTTCAACTCCATGACTTAAGTGCAAGACTTTTAACACTGTCTCTACACTAGAATTGTAACTTGAGCAGCATGTAGAGTTTGTGGAGAAGCTTTTACCTATACCTGACATGTGGCACGTGGCCTGCAGGAACATGAGCAAGAGCAAAGTGCCATTCAAAACTCAACAAGAAAAGCAATAGTGGGTAAAATTCAGTTTCTTTCTGTTATTGTTCTCTTTAAACGTGAGATCATTTAAAACACACACAAACTTGGTTATGTATCATAACTCCAGTTCCATGTGTATAGGCATATTCGAAAGCTGTATTGTTTGTTTGAGCTTGAGTTTACTTGAAATATTCTCTATATTCTGTTGAAATACTTTCTTGTGGTGCTTTCTGTGGAGTGTTTTATATGCTTAGACCGATAAAAATACATAAAGATACATGGATAAAACTATGCTTCGGACACACGGGCAGTGGCAGTGTAGATGGCGTGTAGACATGGCATAAGACTTTTTCAGTGTTGAGGTGGTTTTTTATCATCTTTACCCACAGCTTGCTTTTTTTCTTTTGCCCCTAACAAGTTGATCTCAGCTCTAATGAGCTAGACCGTATGTCTGCAGCTGACAAAAATACATCCATTCTGATTGAACTGTGATTGACTAAACGCAATCAGAGTCTGAACTTGAGAGACAAAGCTTGGACTTCAATGCACCATGCATGCTTGTGAGATTGTTAAAGTTTCTAGCCTAATGAGGCTTCCCTTCAAGCCTCACCGACATCAAAATGCACCAAGACACCACAAGACGGCTGCATTTGATGGCTATCCTCATCTACCTCACTAGTGGCCAAAGGTACAGACACTGACAATGAGTATTCAAAGCAAGCTTGCTGTTATAATAACAGTCATGTTCTGCATTTTCTTCTTGCATCACCTCCATCTTTTTCACTGTAAAGACATTCCATTTTTAGAATGTGGAAGTCAAAGAAAGAAGACACTGCTTTGTGTTGCAGAAGGGATTAAAAAAATGTTTAATTGAAGTGTGGAGATTCTGACACTGAAAATAAAAAATAAATAATAAATTTATCATATCTATCTATTAACTGACAGAGGGAGCTCAGAAATCGAAGAGAGCAGCAATGTGGAGTCTTCATTTCAATCCACACAACATCCTGTAGACCAAATTAACTGAAATTCGTGTAAATGAGTTTAAGTTAGTTCAGGTTTTACTTTGAACATTTTTGATTATTCATTTTGATTGTGGCTGACAGGTTTTACTGGTCAGAGTGCCCATCCTAATTACTGATCAAGACATGAAACACCACGCAAATTGTGTCCTTTTTGCTATAGATGTTCACTATAATCAAGCCTTTTCATCTCGTATTGATGGTTATACAACTGATGTAAAAACAAAACACCAGGACAGGATCTCCTTCGACTCTGAAGAAAGTGCTCCATTCAAACAGTAATGATTGTTGGTAAATGTGTGCCTTGTGTGCTATTCTGTTAGCAGTGCTGAATAGATGCTCCCCAGAGAGCTTTTGTATTTGCCACAAATATGCAAATATTTGTTAAGAAGCCAAAAACCCAATGTAGAGGAATCAGGTACTTATCAACCAAGATGACGCTGTGATACATATATTATGACTTGGGTTAAGTGAATGCTTAAATTGCAGGTAGAAATCTTATTTAGACAGACAGATGGGGGTGGGTGGGGGATTTGATAGGTGTAGCATGCACAGCATAGACACCACATTTGATTGAATTAACATAAACACATGTTAAACCGGCATTGTTTGTTATAAAAGCTTAGATTGCCACCTCTCCACCTTTTGAAATAACCACTTTTACGGATACTGACTTCATGTATCCATTTCATAAACACTGTCTGTTTTCATTCACATCTGACCTTGGGGATCTCTGCTGCATTGTGTGGGAGGATTTTATTTTAAACTGAATTAAGCATTAACCTAGAGTTGCACTAATTTAGAGAGCTCCTAACAGTTTCAAATAAATTTCATTAGTATGGTTAAAAGGAACCTTTATGGTCACTATATTACAAGAGCTGCTAGGCTTTTCCACATCTCTGGAGATTCAGAAAAATGCTGAATCTGTGTCATTATTTGCTATTTCAGTGCAAGAATATGATTGTTCAACATCAAAATCCCACATCAGTCACGTGTCTTGAGGTAATATGAGAAGTTGAATGCATACGGACGGAGAAATACTACACACTAAATGGGCTTTGCCATGCACTAAAATTATGATTAGGCGGTGGGAATTAGCTTACTCTCCTCCCTAGCTACTGTTCCTTTGATTTAGCAACACAATGGCCAAAGTCGCTTAAGTGAAGCCTCTTTGGGCTTCAGCCATGATCTGCCAAATGAAACTATCTAGAGAACTATATATAAAAATGTATAAATCCAGTCATCATCCACAGGCAGTGTTTGAAAATTTGGATTTTCCTTTTTTTTTTACAAGTGTGATGAAAGGTCATAAAAAGGCTGCCTCAGTGTGTGACACAGGATAAAAATAGGCTGATGCCATCCTAATGCAGGATATGTAGAAGATTTTAGCATGGCTGTCATTGTGTATCTGCATGGTGGAGTCAACATTTCTTTGATAATGGATACAGAGCTATAACTTTGGCATACAACATGGACTCGGGAATTGGATTTTGATAGGACGAGTGAGAATGCAGTGCTGAAGACTCCCTACATCTTGAGATTTTCATATTGCCTTAGGCCACGCTCATTCTCTCGTCCAGCTCGACGGAGCTCATGAAAAGAAAAGAGAGAGAGAGAGCGCGTTTTTGGAGTGACTCTGTTACTCTCTACTGCATTTGATTAGTATGTTCTCTGTGGCTAAATGTGTATTTATTCTTTTGGACAGCTCCCAGGAATACCACTGCTGATTGTATTGATGATGTATTGCATACTCTATGAAACCCCCTAAACATAAGAGGAGATGAGTGATCATGCTACAGAGTCATGAGATAAAATCAAGATTAATTTGTGATTCAGTCACTTCTGATGTTTTTTTGAACGCTAAAGTAAAACATTAAATATTTGCTATTCTCAAGTTGATAGAATTACTGATGTATTCCACACAAGCTTCAAAAGTCTGTTTGAAGAGTTTCATTCCAGCATTTAATAACCACTATGTGAAAGAGAAAACTCCACACTAAGTGACTTACAGTCTTGAATTGTCAGCTTGAAGCAAAATGTTAACACCTCAGCTGTGAATGTCTTGTGGGTATCCAGGGAGGTCTGTCATCTCTAAAACTATTTAATTGAATTATTTATAGTTTTTTTTTTTCTGCCATATGTTTTGATATAAAAAAGGAGCCTTAACCCATGCTTTCTACTGCAGCAATTCTGAAACTGAGACAGAAACAGGGATACACACTTTCTTGATCTTCTGTTCTGTTTTCCATAACTGAAAAAAGAGCAAGGTAAGAACAATGGCTCATAAAATCAGAGGTCTAAACCAAACCATAGATTTGGGGAAATAACTCCTGCTTGTATTATTGTCACCCCTTATACTAGGCCCACAGTCCAGCTGTTAACCAAAAGCCCCTTATTATAAAGATCAAGAGCAAGATTTTCTGCAATACAAAAAAAAAGCTTTCTATGTTTGTTGCTGACATTTCTTTATGAACACCAAACCTGTAATCTTCTTCCCCATTCCATTTGACTGCATCCATCAAAAGTTGATATGAATGACATTTCAGCTGAATGGAAATTGAGGGAGAGGGGTGGCGGGCTCTTTTTGATTTGGTTAATAAATGTCCTGAAAAAGTCCATCATCTGGTTTCAGCTCATTACCAGATGCACACAAGCTCTGTGGGTCTCGGTCATCCTCTCTCACCAAGACTCTGTGACACTGCGCTCTATTTCCTTCCTAGTTTTTGACAAAATATTTCACATCCCTATACTTGCCAACCGTTATTAGTGACTGCTCAGCATTCATACTTATGCAGCGTTGGTATGTGACTGTTGGAAACCTGGTGCTTCAATTGAAAAATTGGCTGGTTTAATTGCTTGGGGATTTCTACAGCAAAACGGCACCCCTGTAGGAATGAAAGAAAATAAGTTCTAACCACCAAGTAAATGAAGGAAAAAATGCTGATGCACTGTGTTTCCCTAAAATCCCAGCTCTAGCCTCACCCTGTTCTTTTAAAACCCCTTTTTTTTAAGTCTGTAAAGTTGCGATCCTCACAGAGTTTTGTTAACCAGCTGTGCATAAAAAAATAACATAACGTCAGCATAGATCATTAGTCTTTGTAGAGTCTGTACTTTTGACTACAGGAGTACGAAAGAACCTGAGTGAGGCTGTGTAGTAACTCTACAGAACGCAGGTGGTCTGACTCTGCAGGACCTGGTCTTGGATCACAAACATTATCCAGTTTAAGGTACTGCCAAATATCAGTTTGTAATTACATTACATCCATCTTGCCTAATAAAGGCCAAAGCCTGAAGCTACTACTGTAGCCTAATTTACCTTATGTGACTATGCAATTTATGTATATATTTATGTATGCATGCATGATTGAGTATTTGATGAATTGCATGCATCAGAATGGAAATTGCTGTACTTCCAGAGCAAACCCACTTGGTGGTTTGACCTAAAAACTGCCTCTAAACAGCGAATGTGGTTTATTAAAATGCGTGTTTAAGTTGAGTATTATTTGTTGCCCCCCAGCCAACCAAAAGCAGAAAGTGGACGCTTCCTGTATGCATGTGTGTCTGTATATACTATATATGTATGCATTCTTGTTTTCTGGACATGTTCCTATTTAGGCGGACCTTCTCCGTGCCCTCCATGTCAGCCAGTGCAGCTCATTAGGGCTAAGGGCACATCTTGACAATTTCATTGTCATGGCAACACTCGAATTAAACTTCTCAGGGCATCTCTGCCTGTTTCAGAGCCCTCTGCTTCCCAGCCACTTAGAAAATAATGTGGATTTTTTTTGTGTGTTTTGTGTGCAGCTGTATTCACGAGTGCTGAGAATGTTGGTGTGTGTGTTTATGTTCACATTGAACATTTATACCATATATACCCAACTGTACGTGTGGGATGAGGCTCTCTATAGGTGGCAGTCCAAATTGTCATGACCTGTGCATGGCCCCACAGCTGCTTGTCTCTGCCTTGAAAGCCCAATAAAAGTTGTCTCTCTGCAGCAATAGCCAGAACCACTTATCTACCTGACAGGGTGAGAGCAGAGTGGAGCAGCAATTTGTATGCACAGAAACACTCAGACTGTCACAGGGTGGGCTAACCCAGGAGATTAAGAACTCGTAGAGGCTTTAGTGTCGGGAAGAGATCGTGTTTTGGTCCTAGTGATCAGCACTAGCTGCCACATGACAGCGTGATAAACAGGAGACTGAGGCGGCACATCTTGGTTGATTCAAATAGCCCCCCACACTCACCTCACTATTAATGGTGCCTTAGCTACTTTGAAGGATACATTCTCAATGCCTCATGAAGTATGTTGATTAGCAAAGGCAGAGTGAGGGTGATGATGGTATATGTATAAAGACAGGAGGGATGATTTACTGCATAGTGCACGTGATCTGTGCAAAAAGCACTGTCAGGGATGACGTATAATCTCGTCTTGCTAAAGGTATCTAATATTTGATCATGAATTGAAAGCTCATTAACAGTCAGTTGTTTAATTATGAAACTTGGTGAATGAAGGCAGCTTAACTTCTTTGTTGTGTCAAATCAACAGTGGCAGCTACTGAATTAGGGTGAATTAGATCTCTGTCCACCTTTGAACTGCATTTTACTTTCTTTAGTTGATTTCTCCATTTGTTAATATACTGGCTCAGTTGTAACAGCCACGATTCTTATTGTGGACATTTTCAACCCAGTAGGCTTTTACTGCACGACTGCCAGTATTACTCAGCCTGGTTACCAACCTTCCTCTAGGCTTCTCAGAGAGGTGATATTGTTTTTTTATGGCATATGTCTTTGTTTTTTAATAGCTTCTGGCGAACATTTTAATATACTCTAATCTGGGTTTTGGACAGAACAACAACAACAACAACAAAAAAACCTCAGCATGAGAATGGATTTTTTTTCTTCAAATGAATGCAGTCTTCTGTGGTTACACTGGTGGATATTCTTTGTGCTGGCCCTTCGGGATGTCTGTAAGTAGGCCTTATCCATGTAGCGTAATTCCTTATAGGGCCTGCTTTGTTGTCATAAATAGGATTCAGTGTCCACTAGACAAGCACTAATCCAGGGAAACTGTATACAGCTTTTTAGTCATATTTACAGTATATTGTTTGCTTCTTGCATTAACCTCGCCTGACTTGTTTTCTTTCCAGTTCAGTTAGTTGGTAGATAATAAACAAAGGAGTGTACCCGCCAGTGTATTATGGTTTTAGGGCTCCTGGAATATATAGTATAATGAGGTATGGTATAATGTAGCTATTGGATCAGGGTCATGTTTTCTCAACTGCCTTTCTACAAGCCCTTTTAGCACCTAACGCTATCAAACACTCATGGAAATCCCTTCAGATGTTTGAGAGTTAAGATGTGGCTAGAAAAAGTGGGACAGAGGGTAAATGACTAGATGATGGAGAGAAATAAATCACTAAAGAAAAATTGAGGGGGGGCATCTTGGTTGGGGGAACATAATGGATCTGAACTTAATCAGCAATCAACATTAATGTTGATGTTGCTGTGTTTATTCAAATTAATCATCAAGGACATGGCACCCCTCCTCCCCATGCCAGAAGAGCAGGGAATTTGTCTCTGCAGCACCTTGACAAGGAAATAGATGATGAATTACTCCGTTTATCAAGTCACTCCCATTAACGAGCCTGCTGACGGCCCTGTCTCCGTCCCAGAAGATGTTTTCTTTGGCTTCAGCATTGGTAATTTCGATCAATTTTTTCCCCCTCCCCCCTCTGCTTGTCGCCTAAGTGAAAAGTGAAACTGCAACAAGCTTCAGTGGGTAATGGCTAGGTGTGATGCTCAGCCGTAATGCTTTTAACTTAACATCTCACCGGTTAGATAAGTGGATGAGTAGCAGCAGAAGGAGCAGTTTCTCGCCGAAGTGAGGAAGCATAGATGTGCATAAATCCCAGGATATCTTCTCTGGCAGCTCCGGGTAAACGCAGATTAATGTTGTTCGACCAACACATCAGAGAGGATGTGCACTTAGATAATCAAGACATAGTTGGGATATTGAATCTGTTCAGATAGATTCTTGTCAGCGTTTCCCTTCCGTAATCAGGAATCAGTGGTGTCTGTCTCTGATGAAGTAAAAGTTTTAGGCCCATAAATAACAAGTTCTACCAACTGACACTTAATGGGTTTCTTTAGGCTACCTTTGGGTTAACTGAACAAAGCTATAGCTAAGCTTAGTTCAGCAAGGACGAGTCTAACTTGTCAGGCTATAGATTGAAAGTAAATGAAAAACATTGGAGACTCATTAACCACTGACCTTCCATGACAGACGGATTGCCATGAATGGCAACAAAAGAGGTAGAGAAAGAAAACGAAGCAATCAAATGAAAGGGTGAAGAAAAGCTTGTGGCGGAGGAAAAATGGCAAGATATCGAGGAGCGCATTTCTTGTGTAGGCTATTCATCATGTGGGGCTGGAATGGGAAGGGGAGAGTGGATGGAGGTGCGGAGGGAGTTGCAAAGGAGAGGCAGAGGCTAGGGAGTGATGAACAGTTGGCCTATCCCATCAAGGATGCCTTCTAACCTGTGCTAGAAAGAGGGGCGTCCATCACGCAGCCAGGCGGCAGTGCTTTACACAGATGCACAGACGTAGCAACACACTGCTCACATGCTGGGCTCACACTCACAAAGTGCACAGTGATCCCAGCCAGGGGCTACTTCAGTGTGCGTCACCCCCCAAAAGTCTATAACTTCCTGAGATGTGGAGAGATGTTCTACTACACTGTTTTTAAGGAGCACAAATATGTTGCCTTTCAACCTGTTAATCAAGTATTTTGTGTTTTCCTAACTTTTTAAGAGTTGTAATTGAAATCACAAAATTGCACATTTTCTTTCAAATTCACACATTTCTTTTAAATAACCTAGCTCAATTACTAGTTGAAAAATATGATAATTGCAGTATCTTTGGACTCTCCAGTTCTCCCCATTTCCTCAAAGGTCAGCACTTTCAAAACAGTGTAAAAATTCGAATGTGTTAATCCACTGATTGCAGCAGTTGCGCTGAAATGAACTGGTCTGTAATCATTGCTGTTACAGAAGGTGTGACTCACTGCGTAGTGTGTTGATATTTTAATGAAGACAAGTGAAGCAGAGGTTATGTGTGTATATGCGCTTATTTTTGCACATGGGTTTGTTAGAGAACACTGTGGCAGTGTTTGAGGACAGCATACTGGGAAACCTTCACACCTCCTCTGTGTGTGTGTGTGTGTATGTGCGCACGCGCAGAACTGATGTCTGCCTCTTTCATCCTCGAAGGAAACATCTATGTTTTCCACAAACTGTGGGGCAAGCATTTATCTGCACAGCCCTGACACTCGCCCAGCTGTGTGTCAAATGAGCCACACGTATGTATTTTATGTGCAAATGTGTACTTCACACTTGTGTGGGTGTGTGTGCACGCAAACTGAATCCCATTCATCTATTTCCTCAATCGTGGGCCTGTTTACGATATTGGCACACAAGTGTCGCTCCCGGCTTGGCAGATGCTGGTGCTAACGCCACTCGACTGTTCACTCTTAATCATGTGGGCACACGTCAGACACCCTGCTGCTGCTGCAGTTATGGATTAGTCTCTTCCAGCTATTGACTACTGGCGAAGCTGAAGGCTGGGGAGAGGCTGATAAAAGACATCTGAGTGTATGTGGCACGCCTGGGCCCCGACTGTGGTTTTTATTGACTACCTGGCCTAATCAGCACTCAGAGCTGAAGGGAGAGCTTGTTTGCAGCCATGTACTGCTTAGATGCCTTCATGATGCAGGGCTGTAGATGAATGGATGGGGCTGGTGTGTTTGTGTAAATGTTAATGTAAGTCAAAATGATAACAGTAGTGTAAGAACACAAAGAACATTCAAACATATGCACATAGAGTACATACAGTTTTGTTGTTGCATTAATATATTTGTACTAAACAAGTGCAGTTCTGTTATTTGTTTGACTTTCAGCACTGTATTTAGTGTTAGAGCTAATTATTCTGACATATCTGATTTTCATGTCTGCTAAAGTTTGCTAGTTTATATTTTGCAGTTTCCATAGAGTGGGAAGTGTCAGGTTTCCAGATTGTGAGCTTTGTGTGTGGAAAAGCAGTAGTAGTGGTGTAACATTTCTGAAAACCGAGACGGAAAGCTGTGACACACACGTCCAGCCCCAAACCCCACCCCTCCACTCTCTTTCCCCACTCAACCTGCTGCCAGCCTGCTGGAGACATCCTAACTCTCATGTGGTGGGGTCTCCCTGACATCTCCAAACTTGATACAGTATCCCTAAAATCTGATATTTCTTGTTGTAAGAGGGCCTCATTGTTGTTTTACTGGTCAACTGCTGCTCCAGTGTGTTAACATTCAGGGGCAGTACAAAGTGTAGGTCATACTTGTTTTGAAAGGTCCCAACTCCCCAAAATATGAAAAACTGAAAAAAAGAGCTATGAATACCCCTACTGATTTGGGAAATATATGCAAAACAACAATCAATAATTAAATTGATGTTCAGAGCGTTGATCCATGTTACAGCTTGCTCCAAATTATTTGTTTGGATAACCATAAATTGTAGAATGAAAACATAACATCAGACAGTATCATCACAATATGATTTCATTCAAAGTTTATAAATGAATAATTGAATTTTTTTTTTTTTTCTGTTAGTTTCCAGTAGGTTGCTAGAGGACAAGTCATGTCTGGTACAGGACTGGCCAGTTTGCGTAGGGCATAGTTAGGCAGAGGTGTTGAACTAACTGGTGTTATAGTAGTAAATGTAGATGCTTGCAGACTTTCAGATTCATGAATACAGTGTTTTTTGTAAGATGTTAAAAAAGTTAGCCCAATTTGTACTTTTTTTATTTTTGCCTGCGTTTCTTTGTTGTCTTTTCAATTTGCAAGATGAGAACTCTGGTCAGTTGGCTTCCAGTGAAAATACATACTTACATACATGTTTTCGGACAAATAGATGCCTTAACAACAAAGATTTTTTTTGCCTGCATATTTGCACCTCTTACTCATAAACAAGAAAGCACTTCTACTTTTGCAAAAACGAAACTATTCAAAGGCATGGAAAGGAACATTGATTTTGAACTTCAAAAAGAACAAATGAACAAAAAAATAAAATAAATGACCGTAACTGTGTGCAGCTTTTTAAGTAACTTGTTAGTGCTACTCCTTTTCAACGGAGACATACGTGTGGCTTATTCCACGGAGCACCAAAGTGTTTAAATTTAACTACATTATTTCTTTTTGAAGAAAAAATCCTCCCTTCTCATAGAACTGTTTTTATAACTAAAGACAGAGTTTTTTATTCTTCTTTTTTTTTCTACCGAATGGACAAACCACAATTTGAAATGCTGTTGACATGCATCACAGCTTTTGGGCTTTATTTGTAGAGACAAATGAAAAAGGAGAAAGAAGAGTGAGTCTGGTGGGTAGACGGAGAAATGATAGCCTTAGTTAAGAATTATTAAAAATGGATGAGGGCATTACTTTCTTTTTTTTTCAATATCTGATTTAGAGTTAATGAGAGAAATTAGAGCGAGGGGAGGGAAAAAAGCAATGATTGTATCACGGAGTGGGGAGCAAACTCTGCTGTGGTTCTTGGAGCCTTTGTTGCCATGGAGATCATTTGGGAGGCTTTTAGAAATGTGCAGATCGTGTTTGAATAGTGTATGCATAATTGATTAAAATCATCTACATTGTGGTTATGGCGGTGTGTGTGTGATGACAGTGATGAAAAATCAATACTTCATTTTGTGGTGAATGTGACAGGGGTGTTTCTCAGTTACAACTTCAACAGAAACCTGCAACCCAAAGCTCTTGCGCTTTCGGAAAGATATTTTCTTCCTACCTGTTTCTGTTTTGGCTGTGATTTCATGTTTAGTCTGACAGATTGGTTTGCATTAAAGTGCTCTGGTTTTTCAGCTTAGTGGGGAGACGTAATCTATACAATATTTTCCCACTTTAAACATGGCATCTTGGGGTTCCTCTTTCTCCAGTTCTCATAATTTTTCTCAGTGAAGTAATATTTCTCTTCCTATCTAAATGTCAATCAACCAGCATTCCATGGTCCCTGCTCTATTTTTTATGGTTCAGACCAGATGAAAACCTCATTGATGGTTCTCAGTTTTGTTGTTGTTTTGGAGTTTGGTTCACAGTGTTGTTGACCTTTATTTGCACAGCAGCTTACTCTTGGGAATAGTTTTCAGCTGCGCAGCTGCCACTAGGCAAAAAATAAGTGGTGACTACATGAAGTACATCTCTTTTAATGCCTGTATCAATCCTTTTTTCCATATGTTTACTTTTGGTTTTACTTGAAAGCAGGTACATGCCACAAATAATTTAAACAATTATTAGGCTTTTATTTTTATTTTTTTACATTTTACAAACAATTCCAGAAAATGTTGGGACTTTTTCTTTAGCAATTGGAATATTTGCTCTTTCTTGCTACTTGACACTCTGTGGTCACGTCTGATTGTCTGATATTGTGCACTGTAGATGGTTAAGGACAAATAGTTTTTGAATTGATTGACAAATCTCTTACGACGTTTGGCACACAGTGATGAGCCATGACTTATGACAAGATCGAGCATTTGGTAGACACACAATCATGATACCCTCACCCTGCTGCCAATTAACCTGCTAAGTTTTGGAACCACCCAGAACAGTGTTACTGGAATATTTCATAAACATGTCTTATTTTGCCACTGTCCCAACTTTTTTGATTGTATTGCAGGCACAAAAGTGTGAATTTGTTTATAACAATATATAATTAAGTTGGTCAAGTTTTTTTGTATTCTTCTCAGATATACAGTACTGAGTAAAGGTCTTCGGCCACTATTGGATTCATTTTTCAGCAATGCTATGATGTCCACATATATTTATTTCTCAGTGTTTACATTAGAACAACTACAAACACAAAAAATTGTTTCTTGGCTGCTCTCCTTTCACAAAGACCATTCCTGATCAGGCTTTTTTGGGCTGTGGAAGAATCAACTTGACATCCAGATGAAGCTGCCAGATGTTGAATCAAATCCTTGCTGGACGTCTTCCGTTGTCTCAAGAAAAAAAAAAAAAACTCTGAGAAACTTCTCATCAGATTTTGACATTTCCACTCCTATTTTTTTCCTTGACCTCTTCACACTCTTCCTCCTGCTCACACTCAATATTTTTTCACTTTAGGCTAAAGAAGCTGTTTTTTTTTGTTTTTTTTTTATACTGTGTACATATTTTCTAGTTGTGTTCTAATAAAGAGACAAAGAAATAAACAACCCTCTCTCTCTATGTATATACACTACTCACAAAAAGTTAGGGATATTCGGCTTTTGGCTTTTTTGAAATTTCAGGATGAACCTAAAATGCACTATAACCTTTACAGGTGAACTTAATGTGACCTTCCCTAAACTTTTGA
>JAUMHL010000011.1:15530720-15548938 GCA_032362345.1 Sandelia bainsii
TCAAGCTCATTATTGCTGAGACCCTTTAGGATATTAGTCGCCATGTTTGGTTTCATTATTGTGTTTAATTGTTACATCTTTCATGTGAACCTGGATCCAAAAGACAGTTCCCCCAAAATATTCATGCAATATATGAAGTGCTCGTTGTACATGAGGATTCAGCACCCACACATATTGACTCATAACCATTACAAAAACCAGAGCATCATATGACTACAGTGATAAAATCATAAGTCTTTTAGTGTTTTAGTTTATTGTTAGTCTGTAGCAGCACAGTCTTATAAGCATAAAATGTTTAACTTGTTTTAAGGCGACAAATAGGGCCCCAAATGCTGGCAGCCTAGGCCCTCAAGATTTCTTAACCCGGCCCTGGTGACAGGTCACATTGAATTTGTAATAGGAGTCAAACAGTCGGGGCTGTTATTTTAGTAAGTAGTTATTTTAACCCAAACCATGATTTCTCCCTAAACATAACCAATAAAAAAATGTAGGTGCACTCAAAATTCTGAGTAGGGACACTAAAATCTTTTAAATGTCTTTGTCAGAGAACACCAGTATAAACTGGCTGCACTTGATGGCATCTGTTGGAAGGAAGTATGGGGACTAACTTCATACTGACAACAAAAAATTGATGTTTATGTATGTGTAGTGTACTTATGGTTATTCACTTGAGAGAAAGGACATTTTAACCAGACCCGAACACACCCTCAAAGGGCTGCTTAGGGGTTAAGACTAGATACATAGTATGTGTGTATATCTATACATGCCAACGCATATACTAAAGCGTCAACTGTCTGTCACTTTGACATTGTCACAGTGACAGCTTCAACGGTGCTGTGTTTTCTTTCTCCCCCTCTCCCTCCCTCTCCCTCTTGCATCGTCTCAGTGTGCGATAAGTCGCCTAAGCACCTCATTATGCATGTTTCAGCTCTACACGCCTCACACTGTGACATGCTCAGATTGTTAATGGTAAAAGATGGTTTGCGTGGAGGGTGGTGGATTGTGGGCGGATAGTGATCGCATTGTGTGGAAGGGAGGGGGCGAGTGGGGCGGGGTGGGGGTCCTCCTCCATAAATCAAGTGTGTCAAATTACAAGATTGTGTTACATGATTAGCATCTACATAGTGAGAGGAGTTCATTAGCCTCCTTTATTAGCTGTGATTGGGCTTTCCGGGCGCCATGTCGGAAAAGCTTCCAGAGTTTGGGGTGCATATATGTTTATTAAGGTGATGGCTTACTGCATTTCAAGGCGCAGGATTGTGTGTGTTGTTTCTGACGGTGTGGATTTTGCTGTTCTTGGTGTTTATTCACTGAGGTAATTTAGCGTATGTGGAACCAGGGGAAACCCTCCACAACATCTACACATCACATGTTCCTTACCACAGCACTCACCAACCAACCTCTTTCTGTGAAGCATCTGCTCAGTTCATTGTGTGTACTCACCTGCCCAGCACGCCAGCGCAACCCACTGTCGCTAAATCCATTTAGTCCATATGGCTGGACCACGTCTCTTCTTCAGTGTGTGTGGGGGGTGGGGTGTTTCATCATACCTGACTGTGCTTTGAAATCCGTCTCAGACTTTCAGCCAACCTAAAATCTCCCCTGGGATAACTCAGAATTTTCCTTGAACTCTTTTTAAAAAAAGACTTATGTGTTCTGCCTGTAATTGCTGCACCACGTTGAGCTTCAGAAACACATGTGCTTGCCTCTTACCTCTTGGTAACCATTTCTTGGTGATAATTACAGGTAGCTACTTTAGTAGGAACATTTTAGGTATTATGCTGCCTGTGGTGTATTAAACTTTTTTATCTCATCATCACCTCGTGTGATTAAAAAGCAATGAAAAGATGTGAAGGATATTGATTCCACTTGACTGTGTTGTGCCAAAAAAAATTTCTTAATGTTTGCTGGTCTGAAAACCATGTTACTCAATACTGGTGTTCACATACTGTCTTCAGAGATATGTCGCTTTGTTCAAACAGCATAACTCTAGAGTCTAAATAGTCTTAAATGTTAAATGTCTATATCCATTGTAGCCACTGGTTATGAAGTGCCAATACTTATATTTAAACATTTATTGAGTATATCTTTTTAGAGTGATTACATTTTTATCGCAATGTAATTTTTTCCGCTGGTCTGTGTTCTTTATGCATTTGCTTCTGATTACCCACTTATGTCCTTAACATGGCTCTAACCCTAGTTAGTATAATTTAAAGTTCTGCTGCAAGGACTTGAAATTAAAGGCTGAATCATTTTTGCATCCCGTGAAGACACTCTGTGGTTCTGTGGGTTTACAAAAACAAGAAACTGTGTGTTAAGTCTTACAGTACTCCTATCTGAGGAAAACGCCATTTTGTGTTTCATTGTGTGTCAGTACCTGTGTTTGACTCACCACAGCAGCACCATGTTTGCAAGATATTATTTGTCTATGTGTCTTCATATTTACTGCAGAAATAGTACAACACAGGCACAAATCCACACACACAAACATATTCCCCGAGTGCTCTTTGACCCTTTTTACCCCTTTGTTTTTGTCTCTCTCTTTGTCTGTCAACATATCGTAAATGTGAGATGTGAGGATGTGAAGTGGTAAGTGGCAAGGCATGACCCTTCCATCCACCTTGCACACACAAAGATGCACAAGAGTCCTGTGCTTGTATCTTTGCCGTCCTATCCCAGTGGTGCCGAGGTGCTATCTCTCTTTAACCTGTCGAGGTTGTCAGGTGTTGATGGATGACGAACAGATAGGGTGGAGAGAGCAACGGAAGCATCAGGACATAAACAATGCTTTCTTCTGCAGCCTGCCTTTGGTCTGTGTGAGCCTCCGCACACAGCTGCTGGCTGGTGAAAGGCAAAGAGGGGCTCGTTTGAAAACTGTTTCACTTGGTCAGTTTTCAAGGAACAAAATGGCTCAGCTGTTTGGCTTGGCCTCGTCTTTTTTAAGCTTGTTCTGACATTATAGAGGGCCTCTGTAATTCTGATTTATAGTGGCTCAAATGGATTCATCAAAAGTCTTCTTGACAGTTATCAGCGTTAGATGTTAGTGATGTCTTTGTATTTACAGTGCTGCTGAAGAACAGAAGCTGCTGTTTTGTTATTGCGCATATGCCAAAGCACAAAATCCAGAAATTTCACTCTAAAATGTAGCTGTGTTGAAGTTGGGAATATTGTAAAGCAGAGGCTCCCCATGAAAATCTCTCTGATAAAAATTAGTAAGGCTGGAAAAAAGATGATTCACTGATGATTAATTGCAAATTTTACACACTGCTACGAGTGGCTCTGCTGAGATAAATCATATCCTTTGCTGATTTATTTCAAAAGGCAACTATCATTAAACCAATACTGGCTTGACTCAGAACATTCAAATTGACTGAGGGACTGAAAAAGGACTGAGAACTCAGATTGCAACTATAAATATGATTTGACTGTTTAGTGCCATCTCTGCTGATAATAAGCATGAGATATTTTGTTTTGCAGACATGGCCAAAAGTCTTTCCTGATTCCACAGGCAATTACTCACTCCATCATTTTACACAACCGCAAAGCTCGATGATAGACCAGGAGAAAGGACAAGCCTCACGAGAGGAAATCGAAAGAGTTGAAGGAGGATGTAAAGATTTTATTCAAATTAAATATGCAAATTTTAAGCAGTTGCTTCAATATTCAACAAAGTTATCAATCAATAATCGGCTATTCATTAACAATTTATGAACTACAGTGCTCTCTAATTAACCAGTTCAGCCACATCTGTGAACTGTGTTTACTGCAAGAATATGTAAATTAGTGAGTTAAAGAATATATACACTTGTAAATCAAACACAGTGACTTAAATGACCAGTCTTCTCTCTTGCTCTTTGACGATTGTCCAAGACAGACAAAATCCAAAGTATTAGACACAACAAACAGTTGTAAGACAGGGGAGAACAAAGGAAAAAAAAAACTTAGTCTCTCCTATCTGGCACTTCAATCTCACGAAACTGGCACTTTGCTTTAAATGTCTTCTCCCTGACTTAGCTTTTTGTACCTCACTTGTAAGATGCTTTTGATAAAAGTGTCTGCCAGATGACTAAATGTCAATGTGTACAACTTGCAGGCTTCACTGGAGAACAAACCTACAGGCTATATTTAGGACAGTAAATCACTTGTAACACTATCAAACAGTAACAGCTCCGGCCCCATACTGAGCTTGTGGATTCTCGTTTTCTGCATTATCGGTTAATATATATCTAAGTATATCATTAACAACAATTAATCAATGAATGAATGAATAATCATTAAGATCCATACTGCACATGTACATAGACAATTGTCTTATGAGTATATATATTACATATATAATTCATGCACCTGTTTTTCTAAAAGTACATTGGCAACAAACTAGTTGTGTACCTGCTCTTGTACAAGTGGCACATCATGAGTTTCAAAGAACAGCACACTGAGATTTACCATACCTGTTATTTATGATGGCAAGCAGCTCTCTAAGGTCAGCACAGGCTACGTCTTTAAAATGTAATTATGTGGCGATTGGTGAACTGTGGATGTGGCAATTTATAGGTGACTTATTCCTAATGGATGACAACTGAGCCATTCCGTCCGCACACACCCCTACATTCTCAAGGCCCTGGTATAGATTAGAATAAACGAGGGAAGGAGATATGGAGGTTTAGGTGACGAGTGCATGGCCCAGTACAAGGAGAGGGCAGTGGAGGTGTTCTGCGTGTGACTGATCTCCATGCTGATGCTGCCTGACTGATTCAGGGTTAATGGTATAAATTTGAAGCTAATGACAGTTGAACATATTCACAAATGACAGTTTTAATGTGAGGCCACTTGAGCCATGGTATTGCAGCTAGTGTATGCTGCAGTGTCACTGCACTTTCTTGTTCAAGTTGGGTTTTTCTGTTTACCTGACAAATGTTAAAGCTGAAAACAACCTTACAAAAACATCCATTCACCCTCTTGCTTAGAGCTGTATATAGCTTGAAAGCTTCAAGGTCACTTGCTGGCGATCACATGAGGACCAATTCAGCGTGCTGAAGGGGCACCGGCCTAGCTGGGATTGTTTTCCTGTGCACATAATTAACTGCGAATAGCGATTAGGATTATTTCATTTAGGTAATCTGGCCCAGGAGTCCCCAGCCAGCAGTGGCCGGGAGAGATAGAAGAGGATAAATTGGTAATGTCTTATAATGAGTAGCTACAACAGGCATGCTTTGGCCCCAACCAGACAAATAAGCATGCAGTCGCCCCATTGCCTTCTCCCTCCATTGTGACAGGACCCAGAATGGGAAATCATTTTTCCATTTATTTTTTAATCATTTTCTCAATTTCCCCCTCCCTACCGTCCATGCCGAAAGTAATTTAATCTGTGGGCCACTTCAAAAGACACATTTCTGTGCGCATGCTCACGCCTTGCAATATAACACACATTTATATATCTGCAGAGTTGGGTGAACATGCAGACACAATTTTTCTCCTCTCCTTTCCTTGAGGGTATGGTGTCATTTTTGGAAGATCTTTCCTTAAGCTACTTTCCCATTCTATAGTAAATATTATTTCCTTTACACAAATTTTATCTCTAGAAGATTATCAGTACCACAATCAGAAAGGAAACCTGGAGAGTTTTTGGCTGCACATCTGGGAATCATTATATTGGAAGATGTTCCATCTTAACTTTGGCATGGGTGGCATTTATTTTTTGTCAGGTTTAGAATAAAATGCACGTATGGTGCAAAACAAAAATCCTTTTGAAATGCGTCAAGCTTCCAGACTGTGCTTCATCATGAAGCCATAGTTGACAGCAGCTTTGCAGTGCACACAGGCAAAGCAGAGCAGCAAATCCCATCCAAAAGCATACATTTTCCTTCCCCAGCAATCTAAGTGGAGAGCTATCTGTCTGTCTGCCATCAAACACTGGTTTACTTACAACGCAATGGACTTTTGAAGATTTTTGTTTACCTTATTTACACCATTGGTAGCAGTAGAGAGAGTGCAATAACCAATGATGAGCAGTGCCCCTGTAATTTTCTGAATACATGTATCTATGTAGCGAACTTCCAGAGGCTAAATCATTCCTGGTGACAAATAATAAAGGAAAGGTGGGGGATTGTAGGCGCTGGCCCATAAATATTTAAGGACTAGAAGATTATTACATTGTTGAGGTTTTATGGGAAGCTTCGGCTCTGATTGTAGTGGCTTGGAGGGATTGAAAATGTGTGCTTGTGCATGCATTTCTGCTGCCTGCAGTGTCAAGATTCATGCTTTTTGCCAACTTATTTATGGTGATGATTTTGTTTATCTTTTTATGATCTCCACAGACACCTTACGACTACACATCATATTCCTGCTGACTGTGATCTCCATCAGGCCCCGTCTCTTTATAAGTCTGACCCAAAAGAGCTGCATAGTTGGGCTTCTAAAGTATGAGACAGGGTGACAATGTGGCAACAGCTTTATTCTCATTGTTTTCTGATGTTGTGTGTATATATATATTTTTTACTTTATATTTTTACATAACATTTGTTTAATTATTCTATATAGATTTTGTATTTTTCAGAATTGTATTCTTAATAGTATTTGTGTATTTATTAATTGATTGCCCAAGTTAACACTACAGTTTGTGGTGCAGACCAGCTCTTGTCTTCCTGTTGGATTCTGTTGAGTGGTGGATGAGGAAAAATGACTCTGTCATTGATTACACATTAACACACTGGGCTTCAACTGTACCTTAGACACATTGGTTTCTGTTTTGGGTGTCACTGAAGAACACAAAAAAGGTGAAGTTCGCACAGCTCTGAAAAATAGATGGAGTGTCCTTTTTTAAATGGCTGCCAGCTCGCAACTTGGCGTTTTCCCAGAACCAAAGGCGCTCCGCATGGCTAGACTTGTAAGAATGCAAGTGGGGAGTCAAATAATTAGTTTTCTCCCATTCCAGGTTCAGATCAGATACGTCATTGACATGTTTTCAGGTCTGGCAAACATGCCCAATCCTGAATCCAAACAGCAAGAACAATTTCTTTATTTGTTCAAAATTCACAAAAACACATCCCACCATGCGAGATAAAACGCACCAGGCAAAGGAATAACCCCCACATTTTGAATAGCACCGCATAATGTGCCACCCTTCAACTGTGAAAGCCTTTTTGCATATGTTGCCATAATTAGCCAACACTATACAAATGAGTTGTGTAGCTGCTGTGGTAGTATCATGGTCTTTGTTCAGCATCTGGCCGGGGGTGCAAAGGGAGGCCTACATACAGCATAATGGGGCTGATGGCAGTTGGCGATTTGTGCTGGGCATCCAAAAGCCTCTCTCACTGGTAGTCGATGGAATGGTCATGCCAGGGTGGACACATGAGAATATGCCAGGCAGCGACATCCAGCTCTGCCAGTGTGTCACTTGGTTGGCTCATTTGTTGGTTGGTGTGCTGGTGATTTGGCAGAATCTAAACACCACAGGGCAAACTGTCAAGAGTGGAAGTAGCTCATTGTATTTAATACTGTTACTTCAATTAGCAGCTCTTTCTTCTTTGTGCTTTATTGAATATTTGGGGATTTTGGTTATAGTATTGCAAGTAATTGATGCGTGTATCTACAGTTGTGGTACAGTGATTACAGTGCACAGATTTTAAAATTTTGTAACTGGACAGCCACAGAGCCATTCAGTGGGAATGCTTATCCAGCCCACTTAATCATTCATGAGTTAGATACTGATCCACTGCCCTATATGTGAAATACAAAAAGTGGAACAAAGTCTTAATAAGTATTGGTAGAATTCATTATGAACTTCGTGACCACATTGTTGTATTTTTTCTTTTCTGTTTTCAAACAATCCTTTTAGACTTAAAATTATCAAACACTTCCACACCTAGTGAATAATGTTTCGACCAGCACTTTTTTAAAATGTATTTTTCATTTCACTTGTCATGAATATTTATGCAAACAGTTTTACAAATAGCTGACCATAAACCACAGCAATGCAGGCAGTGTGTTTGAGCTGATCACTGTATGCAATGACATTTCATTGCTGAAATATCAGGGAGCTGTGATAGTTGTGTGTCAGTACCTCCCATTACATCTGATGTACAGTTTATAAATGGAGTGTCCATTGTTTGGTATCACTAAAATAGTTGATACATTGTATTTAATAAAAACATTTTTTGGAATCCCTCACCAAGTTTCTAGTCATGGAGTCATGTTTTTTATGCAATATTTGGGTTTACAGGCTAAAAATGTCATCTCCCCTTCACCTTTTGCGCCTGCGCAGCCCCCATATCAGCACACTCTGACCTCAGTGTTTCATGCTCTGCACTCTGGTAATCCTGGCCAGGTCCATACTAGACATGCTGGACAATATTTGATCCAAATACATTTATTTTAGTTGCATTTGGCTATTGAATGTGCTGCCAGTATTTTTCAATCTTCTTTTCATTTACTCTGGGGAAGTTTGGTTTTAGCTCATGTTCAGTAACCTGCTGATGCACTTTTCTCCCGTCTTTAGGAAGTTTCTGATTTCTCACTTGTTCAGACAATTCCTCGCCACGTGGAGCCTTGTTTCATGCATTAGACACAACCTGGGCCCAAAACTAAGAAAGCTACTGTGTTCACAGATTTTTTTATAACCATTTTCACGCAATTAACCTTTGATGGAAATCACATGTGTACTCACCTTTGTTGCATTGAAGTTGTTCTTTGGGGCCCACATTTTCTACAGTATGTACATAACCTGGTTAGATACACTTACTGTAAAAGATACAATTATTGCTAGATAGCATACTTTGGGATCATTTAACATCTTTAGTGATATTGGACACAGGTGTACTCAGTTTTGTTGTTCATTGTAGGTGTTAATACAGTCGATTATTAATTATTTAAGAATTTACAGCATATATATGTGAGTTAAAATAGGTTTTTCTACTCATAAAAGCAAAGCCTACTGTAGGTCATGAAAGCAGTAAAATTAATGCTTGTCAGTTTCTACTTGTCATTTAGTCAAGAGCACAATTTTGGACCTCCGGGGCAGAGGTGATATTGTGTTTCTGCACATGTGAGTTTGTGTGTGTCTATAAGCGGAAAAGGAAAGAGATTGATGACTAAAATAGGGAGTACTTACTCATAAAGCCTCTCTCAGTCACCGCTTGTTCCTAAAGCTGCCCCCCCAGTCAACCATGTCAGAACCACTGAGTGTCAGAAGTTAGTCGAGCAGTTATGAATGACATGTATATGTGTGCGTTTTGATGAAGGAAGAAAACAGCTGACAATAATATATTTGTTATTGTTTATATTATATAAGTGTACAGATATATGTATTTAGTTTTTTAAATTATGTAAAACTATACAATTCATGGGAAAAGAGAAGCAATCCCAATCTGATAATAACAGAAACACACTGTGTTCGCCAAGTATTGTGTAGCTGCAGTCGCACACATCAATCATTACAATTTTTGGGATGATCACTCTCATTGACTGGCAGTGACACATGCACGAACACAAAGATAAACAAGGGGTTGAATTTCTTTCCTCGTGAAGATCCTCCCATTTGACAGATACAGTGGCTGTATGTGTTCCAAAGCTTTGAAGGAGGGAAATTCCTTGTACTGTGAGGGCTAAATTACATCTTTTGTATTCACACACAGACTCGCTCACACTTCTTCACTTCACAACTTTTTCCACAGTTCCCTCACTAGCAAGTGGTTGTTGAATCTTCCTCTTCTCTTGCATGAAATTTAAATTTGAAGATCGCTGAATACCAGTGAGCGCGCGCTCCCGACTTCAGCTGTTGTACATTTGAATTCTATCTTTGCACCATAGAATAAACTAAATTCCTCCATCTACCTCACTGCTGTTAAGCATTTGCAGCATCTTGAACATTGACAGCGCCATTCCTGAAAGTCAAGCTTTTTCTCTGCACCAAATGCTTACTGACTGTGGGGTTTTGTTTTTTTTAATCTGACTGATGAAACAGGTGTATTTTTTACAGACCATGCTTTCTGCAGCTAAAATGTCTACACCTCATTATCACAACACAGTGCTACTGTACCGTATGTCTGTGTCTATGTGCACGGAGCATTCATAACAAAAATGGATAAGTGTTGGTACCTGAGATTATTCGGGCCCATCATTGACTGTCACTCCCTCTCATCTTCTAATCCCCCACTTTTCTATCCAGCAGCCCCCACCCCTTTTCATCCCCACCTCCATTTGTGTGATTGAGTTTCCCCCATCTCACAGCTCATTTGGTTGTATACTCAGAGCTAAATGTGATCAGGTGCTGAATTCATTTCCTGCCTCATATCTGGGGAACGTATAGCGTCGGCGCTTTTAGGCTCAACTGATTGAGAAGATGCGAGTTTGCGGACAGGATGTTTGTAGAAGGGTATGATAATATAGGAAGAACGAGGGAGCAGAGAAATGAAATACAAGATAAATGCCAGAGAGATGTGAGGATTTGTGTATGTTTTTCAAGCATAGACAGAGTGAGATGTAGGAGTAGAGACACTAGAGTGTCTAGGGGGAAATGCTAGGGATATTCAGCAAGAGAGGAGGAGAGATGATGGAGAAAATGCAGAAAGAGATATAGAGTGAGAGACAGGATGATTTAGATGATGATGATACATCCCCAGCACAGTGGAAAAAGAGAGAAAGAGAGAAATGGACAGGGAGAAAAGAAGGAAGAGAGGAAATGTCCGCGCAATTACTGTGGCTGCCAGAAAGAGGCTAATCAAATGGCACTTGGCACAGCGGGCCTCTGCTCCACACAGCTGGTGGAGGAGGGAGAGAATGGGCTTTGACAGCAGGGAGAAAAGATGGGAGGGAGGAAGTGAGAGCTGCAGAGGAGAGGTTGCGCGGATGCAAAAGGAGAACCAGCTTGGAGGGATTTGAAACACGGGCGCCGGTCTTGTAGACAGGGCAAGGGAAAGAGGACGATGTTTACTGGAGAGAATAAGAGACAACAGGAGACATGTCAGTCCTTGTGAATATGGAAGGAGGAGGAAAGGATGAAGGGATGCTGGCATGCTAAGCAAATGCAGGGAGATTTGACATGCCAGAGAGAGTGAGTGGGCGGGTGTGGAGGTGGGGAGTAGGAGATGTCATGCCACAGGACGTGATGTTTCCTCTTGTTTTGATGGGCTACTGCATATACAGTAGTATCAACATTTATACTGATTTATTATATATACTGTTAAATAGTTAAATAGCTGCTTTGACTTTCCAATGCTTTAGATGCATAAAGTTGCAACAGTTATTGTACTTACATAGGCTTCATGTGGGTGACTGATACTTAGCAGCGTATCGTGTGTAAAATTTGCATGAATAATCATTCTTTGAAGATTTAATCACAAATGCACGCCATTTTTTATTTTACAGTTTTTGGAGTCTGTGCTAGCACAGCGTTAGCGCCGCAGAGAGTTGAGTGAGCGCTTGTGTTTATCTGTGTGACTGAGTCAATGAGTTTAATAGAATGAAGAGAAAGCTTAGGCGATCAAAGCCAAGAGAGGATCTTTGCTGGCACTCGGCAGCAACAAGATGGCCAGTCAATGCTAATTTCAATAACTCTTTAATTATTGGTGCCAGAGCTCCTTTGGATCATTTTGCGCTGTGTGAGCAAGCAAGACAGAGAACAGAGAGGAGGAGGAGAGTCAGTGAGATAGGGTTGCTCAGTACTAAAATATTTATGAAGTATGAACGATGGTAGATATGAAAGGAGTGGAGGGAGGGCCCGGGATGGAAACGTCTCTTCTCTAATATTGATGCTGAGAGTTTAGTTGTAGAGAGAACTCTGGATGGAAGTGAAGCAAGAGAGATGAAAGGTTAACATCTTCCTCACCAACACAAGTTCTTCACTCTGTGTGTATCTCGACTGAACTCCCATATGAACTTGAGCTTTCTTTTTTTTTAAAATCTCTTTTCCCTGTTAACATTTCCCTCCTCTTCTGTCAAGCTCCTACACTCCTCCCACGTTCTGGGGAATACCTGACAGTGTGACATTGCCTCTCGTTTCCTCCTCCTGTCTCCGCTGCATTCGGATGACGCTCCTCGAGCTGTAAAAAGCGCACACACACGGTATTGACCCATCCCATCCACAAGTCACATTTTGTGCAACCCCAGATGCAAACAAGTGTAAAACTGTTTACTGCTACTCCACGTCCTCTTCCCAAGATATTTTATACTGAAATGTGGTTAAATAATGAGCGAACAGGTTGGCTCATCAACCAGAATGGGCTTTTATTGCCCTACCCAGAACAGACAGCATTAGGGCTTGGAGACAGCCTAAATAAATAAATAACTATATAAAAACAAAGCAGCAAACAGTCAAATAGGCTTTGCATTGTCCTTGTAAGACACCATCAAACCTAATCCAGCTGAGCAAGGAGCAATTCCTTAAACATCAGTTATAGGGAGTATAATGCACCACCACTGCCTTTTAAACAAGTATAGACCCTGACCTCTTGACTGACTTTGTACAGTGTCAATGAAAAAGTAAGTAAACTTCTGTTAATTTCCTGGTTTCTACATACATTTTTCTGGCTACCGTACATATAAAGTCTTGGCAGTGCCCCAAAAATACTTTTCTCATAGTTAATTCATGACACTTACATGGCACAATACCCTCAAAGTGAATGACATCAGGTAGACTGTCCCTGAGTCTAATAAGGGCTTTCAGTGTTTGTATTGTAATAATTTAGCCATTTATCAATGCTCACCGTTTACCAGGGGTTTCATTTTTAACACTAAATTAACCACTATACCACTTGGTCCATTCTCCAAGTGAGGAGAACAGCATGTTAACGTATGTAGAGGAGCAGATGCTTAGTGTCCTGAGTGGGAGGCCTCTAACACACAATGCTGGCCTGTTCCTGACTTTTCCAAAGATGTTTAGATGCATTTTGTGATGATGATATAAAAATTACACTTACTTGTAAGTGATAGTGTTGTTTCTCTAGTAAAAATACTCACAAGTGCCACTTTATTAGGAACACTTGTGCCATCTATTACAATCCAGTACAGCAGCTCTGCCATGAATTCTAGCTTGTAGTTATTAAGTTTAGAACATGCTGTTGTGTTGTGTTAGTTAGATAGAAGTGATAATTTAAGGGGAACTTCTGTTTTTCTTTAACATAAATATCACATGAATGTTCACATATTGCACAGTAGCAGACTGTCACTGTCTCCTCACTGCAAACATTGGCTAGAGTTGTCACACTGGACCCTGCGGTGTTAGACGTACCTTATCTTTTTAGCTCTTCATTCAAGGTTAGCTAGCTGGGCCTCGGGGAACACACTGTCTGCAGTATAAAGAGTTGTGACATTATACACCGGAGCCACAGAAGAGTCACGTATCCTACATTATCCTACCGATTTTGCGATGAGGCTGGCATCATATTAAGAATAAAGGCAGAGCATGCAGCTTAGTGTCAATGCAAAGCGAACTTGGCTGAGAAGAGAAATGTATGCTTAGAAAGAAACTCAACATTCTCCCTAAATACCCACAGGCCCGGGGAAATACATACATGCGGCAGCACACACGGAATAAAACGCCCACGCATACTCGTTCAGTGCACACTAGTGCGCACAAGAATTGTGGTTTCATTGCAATACTCTTCTAAGCTCACAGATAGTCAGGGAGAGTCAGGGAGCGAGTGGGACAGATAGGGCCCAATGTCTAATTAACTTACTGCCTTCAGAGGATGTGTGTGTCCTTAAATCCAAGGCAAATGATGACCACTGGGGAAAAGGAAGGGAGGGGGGAGAGAGAGAACAGGAGGAGGGGGCTGCAGTGATGCAGAGAAGGAATTTGCTGAGACATGGAGGGTACCACTGTAGTTGGGATGTAAGCTTTGTGCAGGGGAAGAGTTGTATTTACATACTTTTTACATTTTCATACTTTAGATTTGGGTTAGCAGTCCCACTTCTCAACAAGCATGTACAAAACATTACACAGGCTTCTTTCCAAGGAATTTAAGATCATAACAATAAAAATGTAGCAGCCATCAAAATAATAATCACTGGAAACCTAAAGAACGGATCAGAAAACATCCTCATGCACCTACCTGAGGGGGGGAAATAAATAAATAAATAAATAAAACCTGAGTTACAGATTTATAGAGTCCTGCACCTCCACAGGCAAAATTCTCACAAAAACTGAAGACATCGAAATCTGAGCCAAACATTTCTGTGGAGAACAGCTCAGTGTGAATGTTGAATGCTATGCAAACACCTGATGGATGTTTGCTCGCATTGTACTGTAGGTTCAGCCATTTTTTTAAAACAGAAATTCCGTCAACTACAGTATTTGCTCCCAGACAAAGAAAGGCAAGTGTCGAATGCTTGTTCGACTACAACAAACTGTGTGAGAGACTGGGAAAACAAACTCAGTAAGACACTGAAGACAGACAGGAAGAGATGGAGAGGCAGGGTGAGAGGGAAGCGGTGAATTAGTCTTTAATTAGACCAGACATAGAGTGACGTCTGTGTGTATCACACAGGCTAGGCCTAAAGGGAAAAGCAAAAAAGAAAGTCACTTTCAAGCTCCACTAATATAATGGGGCCCTGGTGGGATCAAGCAGGGGGTAGATGTCTGTACCCCTGCATGTCTTAAAAAGTTTTCCTGCATTCAACCTGTTTCAAGGTGGGTTCACACAGATGAAGTCAGCACTACAGTCTACAGAGGTTATTGTGTGACTTTTCACCATTATCACCCTCAACAGCAGTACAGCGGCACACAAATAGAGCCTCTTGCTAAGCCCGGTGTCATATCAGTCTTGTGTGGCTAAGCAGGCTGTTCAGTCAGTTGTGAAATTGAAATGCAGCCTCAGTTATTAGACAAACAGCCCATCACCCGTGCTGCTAGTTCACTGTCAATAGCCACTGGTGCATCAACTAACAGCACAACTCATTTGTTGATTAAGAAAAGCTGTGTGTGTCTTGTTTATGTTGATGTGCACGCGAGCACTGAGAGGTTTTGCATCAGTGTGTGCGCTGGTACTTAGGTGCTGTGAGCCTATACATCACTGAGGTCACATGAGTGTGAAATATTATCCTTAGCAGCAGTACAAATGAAAACATGACTTCTGGTTAAATATTCTATTTGAATCCATTAACTCGCTGACAGAGATATGCAAACATGATTTTACAGCTTAGTGTGTATACACATTCTACAGGGTTTCACCTACATGTACAGTATATAACAATGTCTAGCTAAAAGTTAAAGGTACAACTTTGATCCTTGTATACAACATTTCCTATCCTATACTACATAAAAATGACTTGGGCAAATGATCACTCTACTAAGTCTTTATTTCTTGATTCCTTCTAGGGAGTACAATGATGCATACAAAGGCTCTGTAAAGGGGAACTGGGAATTTACTTGCTTGTGTGTCTGTGTGTCATTTTGTTGGGAAGCTAGTGAGCAAACGGTACAGTATATGGTCATCTATCTTTAATCAAGTCAGGAAACAGCCAAGGTCAGAATGTTAATCACGAGGATCACTCATAGGACTCATAATAATCCAATACAGTAGTCTAAATATTACCTTGCCGCAGTCTGATCTCAAAGATATTTTTTTTCTATGTACGAACAAGCACACTGCGCAGCACGGGGAGTAACGCTACGTTCACACTACTCGCTGGGCTCTAGCAGAGCTGTAGTTCTGTAGGTGTGTGGTGTTTATGCTTGCTTACAAAGCACAGAATGATCCAAAGCTCTAGCACCACATTTATGCACATGCTGTGCTGTGACTGGACTGTTGTTTCCACTATCACCAGACACACCAGCAATCACTGCAATTATACAAGCACTTCTTTGTGCTGTCATAAAGTTAAAATTAAATAACCTGCTAAGTACATATACTGTAGTAAATAATCCCAGATAGTTTGATCAGCTTTTCCTCTGTTTTGCTTAAAATTAATTCATGTCAGGTAGAAAACTGACTCTGCTTCAGTTTCCTCTAGAATGAAGATGATCCTGATTGGCTCTCGACCAACTTATAAAGCTAAGCTTTTCTCAACTTTTCCCCAAAGCCATTATGCGTTTGCATACACTTGCATTTACAATGAATGGCAGCGGTTGCTGCACCAGCGGCTTGTCGCTGGTTTGGGAACATAGCGTAATGAAGGGGCATTTCTCAGAGTTGCACACCCCTACCTTAACTTGACGCAGGAGCAGGCAAGAGGATATTATTGTAAAAAAAACTGGGGGAGGATGCAACAGTTTTATGGAAACAACACATATTCTGTGCAAGTTTGCAGACTTTACGAATTTAATTGCCACAATCCTGTGGCTTTATTTAATACTGGTTTACATAACATACATTTGTAAGGAAGAGCCCAATGCAGTTCAGGGGAGGTAAAGAGATATAACTGCTGCAAAGGTCTACACACACACACATGAATTCAGAGCCAGTAAGTGTCAAATCAACACATACTGTCCTTATGAGTGGGTAATTAATGCATCAGTGCAACAACATTTATCAGTGCTATTTTAAGTGTTATTTTACACTTGGATTTGAAATGATCAGTGTAGTTGCTGTTACCGAAAACATCCTACCCTGCTGGGAATGTTCTCATCAATCTACTCTACCCACAAAAACGGCCATTTCTGCACAGAGAGGGTTGAACTTGATGCCACTTATTTAGTTGCCACTATACTACAGGCATTTGTTTTTGCCTAATTGCTATCACATATTGCTTTTCCTTTTTCCTCCCACCCAAAATTAAGCTACAAGTAGTTCTGTTTGTTTTCATAGATGCAAGGTGTAATATAACTTGTGGTCCTGTAAAGAAAATACGCAAATGTGTGCTTCATCTATCACGCTGAAAGGCAATTTATGCATGAGCAATATGTTTGTTACACCCAGCGTAGCAGTGAGTCAGTGTTAACTCAGTAAAAATTCAGCACATGCTACAATAACTATTTCAATGTTTGTACACACCATGGTTTCTGTGGTGTTGGTTTGCTGAGTGGTAAGTAAAGATTTATTAATGCAGCATTTTCAAAAACAAATGTTACAAAGTGCTTCGCAAACAGTGCTAAGCATCAGACATGATAAAAACAGAGAGATCTCTTCCCGTTCCACCCATACAGACACACACTGAATATAAAAAAGAAACAAACAAAATAGTAAAAAGTGCAAAAACATCAGTTAAGAAATGCAAAGTCTTTTTAAAGATGAGTGTTTTGCATTAGCTAAGTTAGCATCATCATTATTTAGATCTATGAAGAAGTTGATGTTGTATTTTCACTTATAATGTTGCACCGACACACTTTCATAGTGGAATTGGCCTGTACGTTAATAGCGTCTACATAATTTTGTATGAATTCTTCATTTCCTTTAAGGCCTTCATGAGACATTTCTCTTAACTCTTTGTTTCCCCAGATTAAGACTAAAGGGTTATCTGTTTGTCTAGATAATGTAATACTGGTAAACAGTTTTCTTTCCAGGTCAGGGCTTCTAGCTCGCTGCATGCCATATGGGCTGATTCATGCTCCAACATCCATCATTGACAAGCCTCTAGAGGGAAAGGTTAGCATTTAGCTAAAGGGTTTCCAACACGTCAGCGGATTAAAGCGCATTTAAGGCCCTGCCTTCTGTTTGATGCCCAGTTGGTGAACCTTCAGAGTTTTACATTTACATTCACATACCAGTGGAAATATTGATCATGTGCAAAAAACAGAAACAAATCTTCCACGTCTGGCTAAGCTGTGTACATGCATTGGATGTCTTTTTTACTTTATTGTTGTTTTACTTATAGGTTTACACCATTGCATGTTTGAAGGTTGTCAGATACAGTATGCAATCAGCCATGTTTTCCATCTCCTCTGCAAGCAGTTACAGTTTTTCAATACTAGGTTCAAGAGGTCAAATGCTTTTGGCAACAAGTTTTGCTCATTAAAACAGTTCCTCAGCTGACTAAATGCCTTATTAGTGGTTCAACGTGCTGGATTACTTACTGTCTCTTTCAACATTGACATTTACTCAAATTTGACCTGAAGTATAGTTGTTAGTTTGTGTGTGTGTGTGTGTGTGTGTGCTGTCTGACACTCAGCTGTCAGTTTTGCCCTTCATAACTTTGTGGTTAGCAGTTGTATTGCTTTAGTTTACTTCCAGTTTGACCTTTGCTATGTAGCTACTGCTAACACTAGCAGTGGCGGAGCCAGACTTTTTTTATGGGGGTGGCCAGGCAGAGACCATTGCTATCTTTGGGGTGGCACGGAAACA